>JAURVB010013103.1:0-246425 GCA_033002965.1 Piper betle | reverse complement strand
ACCGTGCCCCCCCCCTCACCTCCCCGCCGCCGCCTCTACTCCGCCGCTGGGAGTGGCCGCTCTCCGAGGAGTGGGAGCTCGAAAAAGGCGTCGACTTTTCTCATCCCCCACGTTTTCGAACATTCGTGTGGGATTGGGCTGGGCCGGCGATAGATGCGTGTTCGTGGGCTTTGACACACTTCTAGGCCCATTCGATTGTTCTATTTTCCGCTCCAAAAGAATGATCGGCCCAGACTGCGAGGCAGAGGGAGTTTTCGTAAGGGATAAATGTCGGATTTTATTATAAACCTAATCTAAGTGCACCGAGTCTAAGTCATTCCTTCTAAATTATTAACTAGCAGAATTCAACGGATATCACAATCTACCTACCTTTATTAAATTTCATCATCAAAATTACCCTCATCCCATAGGTCTAACACGTTCAACCCACTATGAAATATAATCTCAAGTCGATACTATCGGAATTAACCCGACCTACTACAACTTATGCTGATCAAGTTATCAATTTAATATGGTTAAACAGAATTGAAGATTCTTACGCCATCTCAATTAATAAATTAGTTTTTATTGTAATAAATATTAAACATTGGACTCGAGTACACTCATGAACTTTCTGTGCATTGTTTAAGTTATGACTTGATTATTCTATTCGGCTCAAAGCTCAATATTTTATAAAGCAAGTTAATCGTTAATATTATTGGTAAGACCCAATGGAAAATCAAACATGCATGATTGATAACACTTATTTATTTATAAATTTTTAAAATTGACATTATAGTTATTTAATGGATTGTGATTTTTGTATTGCTTAATGGGTTCTATAGTCTTAAAAGTTGTGCAACCCTGTATCATTTATGTTTAATTGACTTCATAATATATGCCTAGTTTAGATAGGAAGGCTCATTTTTATATGATAATTCAATTATTAAATTAAATATTATGATAGTGGATAATGAGGTTGTAAATGGCTTGGTTACAACTTGGTTAATACTATTAACCATAACCATTGATTATTTTCCACATTATTAACCATAACAGAACCATTAACCAAATTCATGAAATTCTATTGTAACCGAATTTTAACCGTTTTGTTGCCGGCTAAATAGTTAAAACTTGGTTAATTTTTACCATGTCACATAACACATCAATTAATATAAAAATATATAGGGTATAAAAAAACTCATAACACAAAATATATAATATTTTAATATCTAAAATAAAATAAATTATCTTAAAATTAAAATAAAAACAGACTTTAACATATTGAGATCCAATCATTATAACAATAGCATGTCAAACATTTTTCAAACAAAAAAATAATTACATATTTATAGGTTGTGACCAAGTTAAGAAATAAAATTAGAGTTTCTTAATAAAACATATAAGATGATATAATTACATACAATGAAATCAGTTAAACAGTTACGATTAAACCTTGTGTCATAACTATTTATATTCTAACATGCTTAGTTAAATTAACCAAGTATTTCACCATTTTATATATAGTGAATAATTTTTTCACCACATTTGTGCCATTTAATTTGCCACAATCGTAAATTAACAAATCGGTTAGCCATTTACACCATCTACAGCCCTAGTGGCTAATGGTGTCTCTTAGAAATGTCTTTACTAATTGTTGGAATCTAGAGATAATTATGAAAGTTATACCCAATTTTATTATTTTAATACCACAATTCTTTTGCAAATATCATTAGCCAAAGTATTACCTCCTTGCAGCCACCTTGGGTTTGATTTACTTTTTCATCAACCAAAAGGTAATTACAATTAATTTTTTAAAAGAAGGTAATTAAACTAACGTCTTTATAACATCACCAAGAGAAAGAAAGATTGCTAGACTAGCAAATGTGTATTCACATAAGAAAAAAATAAACAAAAGCAAGATTTCCTCATGAAACATTCAAGTTCAATCGGACACATCAGATGTAGATCCTCTCTTCTTCGACTAGTTCTTTTAGCTATCGCATTCTCTACTACTCTATCTTTATTCGATTGGGCTTCATCTGCAGAAGCAGAAGTGTTCATTTGCCTCCTCAACCTTAATATTTCCCCTTGGCAGAAGCCAGTTGTTCCTCCAGCTTCGTTGATCCTTTCTCCAAAACACCTCTCTCCTTTCCAAGCTTTGAAATGAAGTTTTGGGCATCTTCTAAATTCTCTCTAGCTTCCTTGGAAGCATCCCTTAGCTCAGTAAGAGACCTGTGAAGCAAATCTTTCTCAGCTTCAAGATTCGTAACTCTGGAATTCACAGCATCAAGTTCCCTTGTCAGTTCTATTGCATTCTTGTTAACCTCTCCAAGTGACTTTGTAGCTTCTGCCAAGTCTACTTCGAGGTTCCTGATGGCCTCATTATTCGAATAGAGTTGCTTCTACATGGTTTCTAGTTCTTTGTATAAAGAAGATACCAACTTCCTCTCCTCCTTTAAATCTTCACAGCATCAAGTTCCCTTGTCAGTTCTGTTGCATTCTTGTTAACCTCTCCAAGTGACTTTGTAGCTTCTGCCAAGTCTACTTCGAGGTTCCTGATGGCCTCATTATTCGAATAGAGTTGCTTCTATATGGTTTCTAGTTCTTTGTATAAAGAAGATACCAACTTCCTCTCCTCCTTTAAATCTTCAGCTGATATTTCTACTTTCCTACTGGCATCCGATAGTTGCATACTTAAGCTGTCATGGTTTTCCGTGACCTTTTTCAAATCGTCAGACACAACATGAAAATTTTCTTTTGTTTTATCTAAGTTTTCCTTAACAAAAATCAGTTCTTCCGATAGCATCTTTGAACTTAACCTGGCCTCATCCAAACTGTTCTGCAGCAATATCTCTTTGTTGCCGAAATCTAAGGTAATTTTAGAGAGCTCAGTACTAAGAGCCTCACAAGTGCTCTTTGACTGCTTTAGTTCTTTCAGCAAATTAGAAATTTCTAATCTTGAATCTGCCAAAGTTTCTCTGGAAAGCTGTAGCTCATCTTTTAAAGGCTTCACATTGTTAATCTCGTTCTTCAACAACAGGGTCAGATTGTCCCTGTAATTTTCCAAGTCACTAACCAGCATCTGGTTGGCTTTATTATCGTTCAGAGCAATATCTAGTTTCTCTTGTACCTAAGCTAGCTCAAAATCCTCTTCAGTTAAAAGCTTTATGTTAAGCTTTAGTTTTTTCTTCAGAAGATGCTTTGAAGGCAACAAACTCCTCTTGAAGAAGATGTAGTTTATTCGCAAATCATCTCTTTCAGCAAGTACCATATTCACTTTTAACTGAACTTCTTCTTCCATGGCTTTTTGGGCTTTCAACTCTTCTTTATATTTCAGGATCTCGTGATCCAACTCCAGAATTTTAGAATTCGCCTTAGTAAGCTCTCCTTTCGTGTTGTTAAGCATGGAGGTCAACACACTATATTCATAATCTTTGTGGTTAAGGGCAGATTCGAGTCTTTCCATGTTCAGTTCTCTGTCCTTAATCTCTAAACTAAGCAAATTAACCTTGTCTTGAATGGCTTCAAGTTCATCTTCCCTTTCTTTGAGTGTTGCATCAAGAATCCTCTTACTCTCTTTAACTTCTGTGAGGTTACTACGTGTTTCATTCATTTTCAGTACAAGTTCTTGGACTAGCATCTTCTCGGCTTGAATTTCTTTATGTAATTCTTTTATCAAACCATTTGCAGATGCTATTTGTCTCGACAAGGAAGCCTGAATTTCGCTGGCATTTTTCATTTCTTTTGATCTTCCTTCTCGCTCATTTAGTAACTTTGTACCAAAATTCTGTTGCATCTTCATCATATCTGCTTCTTTCTCACTCAACTCTGCCTCCATCTGCACGGTTAAATTGACAAGAATCAGATTTAGATCTAAAAGCTAAATTAGGCACTTTAAGATTATGCTTTAAGATTTAGAAAACTCATTAATGCAAAATAATCACATTGTCATCCAGTATGAGTGAATGCTCTAGTAGTAAAATATAAGGAAATTTAGTAAAGGATGCCTATATCACTGTACTCCCATGATTAAGTTCAAATAGGGTACAAAAAAGCAACCTCTATAAATCTGCATTAAGAGAATTCAGGGTTAAGAACATTAACAGGAAACTAGAAGATTAATCACAAACAGGTTTATCATAAAATATTCGACACGTATTTATGCAAAAAACATATTTGACAAAACACAATGAAAACTTGTCAACATGCTTTGAAAAAGGCAGAAACCTAACTGAAGTACAATAATGTACAGGCCATAACATTGCTCAATCCTACTATGCAAATGAAAATGTGAGGAAGAAGTAGAAGTCTAATGCATACAGCACAACATTAAAATCATAGACTTCAAATCCAGGTAATGTTAGCAATTTCAGAAAGATAAAAAGGCCAGAAAGAAAGAGAGATGAGAGAAGGTTTACAGATTCAATTGCTGATAGCAATTTCATCTTTTCCGGGCGTACTAATGCATATAAGGCCCCAAGAACACCTAAGCCTGCAATGCCAACATCATTGTGAAGTCCAACAAATGGGTTTTCATGTTCTCTGCGAATATCTTCCCCACATAAACCTGCGTAGGTGAAACATTACATACATTCCTAATAAACCATGTTAATGTCTATATCTTTGAAAATTATCAGAAGAAGCAATCATTTAAACAAAGACAACAAAAAATGCAGACCACTTGTGAAGTGTTACTTTACTTTTTAACGCTAGCCGGTAATTTTTGGCACTTTATTTATCTCATATAAAAGTAGTGTTTAAGAAGTTTGCAAATGGGGGAAGAACCTTCAACCTTCATGACCTGACACTATCATTCACTCATTCAACAAGGTGAACATACAACAACTATACACTCGCCCAAGACAGCCATAAAATAACACCGTACATCATAGAAGCGCCTCAATGATCAAACAGTTAACTTACAGACTCAACTAATTGCTGCTGCCATTCCACGATTCCCTCAACAATTAATTCAATCCAGAAGAGTACCCCGAGACCTCCCTTAGCAGACTGGAATAGTGAAAAAGTTGTAAGCCGACAAATGACCAACAACTCATCACAATACAATTTCCTCACACCCTAGTAAGAATTGTACCCTTGGATTAGCTAATTTTCTTCTAGGGGCAACATTGCACTCGTGACAATCATGAAACAAGGCCATCATGAAACATCTACAAAAATAAACAGATACATCAAGCTAGAACCAACAGCATCAAATCAAACTACTTTCAATTAACCCAAAATCACCACAAGTAACAATTATTGGACTAGAGAAGATTACATTTTTTTGCCACCGCCTAAAACAGTTCACTAAATTCATCATGATGAGCACAGAACAACTCTGCTCCCAAGACGAAAAAACAAACAAGCGCATTAAACCAGCCAACACCGGCAAAACAAGCCACTTTGAAGAACCTTTAAGCACCTGGCACTGCCTCTTCGGAAGCACCGGCCTTTAGCTGGGTAAAGGCGAAAGCGGAGGCACCCACAAGCAAAAGACTCCACCTTTTCAACGAATTCGACCGAACGAGCTCGTTGGGGACCAGAGAAGCAGTAGCGGCTGCGGCGCATCCCCGCCGCAGCCGCCGGCGGACATTGTTCTGCGGGGACGAAGAGAGGAGACGGAGTAGGGAGGGAAGGAGGATGGAGTGGTAGTAGAGGTGATGGTGGTGGGAGGGTGAGGAACAGGCGTAGCTCCCCAAGAAGCTCACCATAGCTGCTCCTCTCCGACCGGAAGAAGCTCGCCGCTGCCATGGCTATGGCCGGAAAACGATTGGGTTAAATCGCCCTTCGTTTCTCACGATATTACAGCTTATGCCATTATCTTTTCCTCCTCCATAAAAGAAGTGGGAAAATAAAATGGAGTTAGACACCATATTATTGTTTTTTAGTAAAAATAATAATACCATATTCTTATATTTTTAATAGAGTCTGTCCTAACAATGAATTAAGATTCTTGCTTATTTTTAATAACTATTTATAAACACATGATAAATTAATTAAAATTTTGGTAAAATAAAACTTCCTAAACCTAGTGATATTTAAATTAGATTTTTCAATATACACTACAATTGATTAATATATTTCTAACATGAATAGTTGAGAATTATATGATAATTAATATTTTTGAATAAAAAAGGTAAATTTGTTAAATAAAATAAAATTTTGATAATAAGTGTCAAATTTAAAGTAAATACTTAATTAAGACTTTCTTAACTAGAAGTGGTAAATTTGTAATACTATTTGCCATGCAATAGAAGTTTCGTGAATGCTTTCAAAAGTTTAATAGTGCTTTTATATATTAGATTAGATGGATGAACCGTGCATGTTTCATAAACCAGTTTTTAAAATTTTAATATGGTGTGAATTAGATGGAAGGTAGGAGGGCGTGAAATTTGGTAATTGATTCAATATAATGTAAATTGCTATTTACAAGGGATGAACTTCTTTTTAAGCAATTCAATTTTTTTTCTTATAAATAAATAAATAATTAATCTTATTAAGTTGAAATAATTAAGCAATTCAATTTAATATTATTTTGGTAGGTTTCATTTAAAAAACTATTAACAATTTAAAAGTCTCAACTCGTCTAAGAAAGGCTGAACGTAAAAATTAAAATAATCTAAACAAAAATATAGTATATTATTATTAATGTATTATTTTTTAAATTTTTTATTTTAAAATAGATAAAATATTAAAATTTCAGAGAAAGATATTTTCAAGAAGCAACATATTTAACTATAGTTCAAGGGAAAATTTCATTCACATTTTGAATATAAAGATATACAATTGAATAACATAAATAAAACCCATGGATTTGAGACAAAATTACTATTCTTAATAGTTATTGCCTCGTAAGTAGAGTTTGATATTTTTTTTCTTGGATATTTATTTATATATTATTTGGTAAATATGATAATTCAATAAATCAATTATTTATATTTAATAGTCTTGAATTATTCTTTTTTAATTATATTTTATGTTTTTATTATTGTTTATTTCATGCCGAAGAATGATTAGTTTTTTCTTTATCAAAAAAATTATGAAAAAGCTTTGGGGAAAAAAAGAAATTATTAAAAAAAACCTTGTATAAAAAATTCAAAAATAAAGAAAGGCAAGGGAAGGGTAATCATGTCATAACCATAGAAAATGGAACCAAATACTGACTTAAAACAGGTGCAATCCACGTCAGCGAAAGGAAAACTTCAAGTTTTCTCTGTCACCCAATGAGATGAAGCCAGCTCGGATCCCCAGGTCTAACCAAATCCTACGACTCACATTTCGCCACCTCAGCACCCCATGCATCAAGGAAATCACTCACAAATGAAGGGACCCACTCGGCTCCACATCATGTTCAAATAGGACCCTCCTCCCGAGAGTATAATTATCACATTCCGTGAGTAATTTTAATTATTATTATCATCATCATTATCCTCTTATTCCTGACAAATTAAAATTTTTATTTAACTCATAACATCATAAAAAATTTTAAAATAAATACAAAAGTATCGGTAATACACCAAATTGTTAGTTAACCTTTCAAATATATTATATTTTTTTCGTAAGAAAGATATAGCCAGACATGACTAATCATGGACATTTAATGTTAATCTCAACAAGGCTCAAATAATCAATCCCGGTTTATATTTGAGACTCATTGTCTTGCATGTAGGGCAAGATGTCGCATGAGTGACGAATGATGTTATTAACTTAATCAAGCTTTTCTTCCACTTTTGAGTAATAATAGGTTCCAATTTTTATAGAACAAGTTTTCTTCAACTTGTATGATGAAACGACAGTGCACTCCTTTTTATGGTAGTAGTTGACCATAGAACAGCTTAAATTATAATGCTAATTTACTGTAATTCAATACATTGTTGAGTAGAAAGATCAGTTCTTGGTAAATAATAGTTGAGGAACTCTGCTCCATGCTTGTGAAGTATATATGCTGCAAAAACAGGCGTTTCATCAATGGAGGACATCAATGTTTCAAATATATAACTTTGACAAGGCAAGGTTTATTTGTTACCTTCGTATACAAAAGAGGATGATAAGCGGAAGTACAGTGAGGACCCAGAACATCATCCTTTTCCGTCTCTTTGTCTTTTGTATTAGATGAACAACTTGATCAAGTTCTTATTCAACTTTTCAAGTGACACTCTTCTTTAACAAATTCGCAGTTGATTGCAAGCTGTAGGAAGTGATGAAACATGCTCATCCCTTAGTTTTTCACCACTCGTGCAAAACTACAAACTGATTTGGCTACCGAAACAGACCACTACAGACCCAAGAGCCGAGCTCTGAAACTGCAATTAGTACAATGCCCTGCCCCGTCTGAACTGTGAGTAAGGAGATGGATCAGAATGCAAGCATCGTTTTTTGGGCAAGTCGTGGATCCCAATTCTGAGAGAGACAGGGAGATTCTTTGCATCGTTAGAGCCAGCGAGTAAATGAAGTCAGGAACAAGTCGAGTCCAAATCCCCCACCTGATATACGCCACCCTGTTTCGTTCAATAAAAATGGATAAAAATTCTCAAAATAAAAATTTAGTATTGAAAAATTATTAGAACAAGGTATTTTTCAAAAATTCTTATCGGTGGCTATGACGACCATGTGTCGAGATTTGGCTCCGTACAAGTCTCGTCACCCTCACAGAGGGAAATAGTAATATAGCATAGTGGTGCTGCCCAACTGCCATGCCCATTGGTGCAGCAGATACCTCGCAATCATACAAAAATAAAAGGTGGGCTGGATGCATCTTGATGGAAGCTACTGCACAGTGCTCACACCAAAGAACACCCCCAGACTTGGTCCCTGCTGTTGCTAGAATCATGTTACTGCTACTGCCACAGGATACCACTCCAGGAAATCACTCAATAATGGCTCCATTAAATGTGTAGTTATGAGGATTTGCTCCAGAAAAAATCTGGGTTCATTCCAAAACCATCTTTCAAGATGTGTAGATGTGAGAAAAAAATTGAGGGTATTGATACCATGCAATTTACCTTGCAATGAACCTTTGTCTACATCACTCAATTTCATGGCCTACTTAGTTTCTTTACAAAAAAGCAAACTAGCTCAGGAGCCGATCAAAATACATGGCATCTGGAACGTCCCAATTACAAAAGTCTTCCGGTGTTACATCAAGGTCCGGCAAATTTTCCAAGTAGTAGCAGATACAGATTCATCAAATGCATGTAGCTCGATAGCAACAGTGAGGACTGGTAAATGCTGCTTTTCAATTGTAAATAGAAAATAGCGGAAAGCAGTTGGAATGGGACAGTGAACATAAGTAAACAACCATGACATGCTTGATTTAATATTTCATACCAAAAGTTTTGGCTCTTATCAAGAGTCCAACGGTGCAAAACAGAAGAAAAGAGAAGCAAAGTTGCCGAGCACTGACCCACAAGTGCTAATACAGCAGATACATGATCATCCACGTTTTGATGGCCATTAGCTAAGACATAATCAATCGAAAAAGAAGAATTTACAACTATCAACAATCATTAATGCCTGCAAAAGATTCAATTTCACACATCTCTTTCTCTCTCTCTCTCTCTCTCTCTCAGTTATTTTTGGGTGAACAGATGATCAACTTTCTCTAGTTCAGTACCTTGCTTGTCAGCTGTCTTCACCGATCACGGGTCTGATGCTTTCTACGTCTGCTCTCCCCCTTATGAGGCGGAGGCCATGTCTGTCGCGAAGATTGCATCTTCTTCATCGTCATCACACACAGACTTTGGTGTACCAGGCGCACAGCTAAGGGCCTTCTCCATTTCCTTCTCTGCCAAAATTTCAAAGCGGCAATAACTGCTGCAAAATGCTTTCTCATCTCTGTAAAAAAAAAACCCAACAATCCACAAGATCAAAAGTTTTGTGTCATTTATTTTAAAACTAATCTAGAACAAGTGAAACAAATCCGTACATGTAAACATCTTTTCGCCGTTCCAGCTGCTTGTTGCAAGAGTCACAAAAGCTCAAAAATTCATTCGAGTACTTGGCATGATCAGTGGATTGGAGAGATGAGCAAGATCCAATCAACCACCCGCCCTGTTTTCACTGCCCAGCTCAATTGTGATGCTCTCCAGAACACAGTCACCAAACACATGGGTTGTTTTGGGATTGGAACCACGAGAGATTATCCTAGTGTAGTCCTCAGAGAGCTCAATCTCCCTTGGAGAAAGAGAGTTCACCAAGCAATGGCTTGAGCTGACACCCACAGGGAGTGATCTAGGCAGCCCAGAAAAACTATCGCCACTCGAGCTAGGCTCCTTCTCTTGATCAGAGCAAATGTTTTCAGAACTTGACTTGGAGTTGTGGCAGTAAACTAAGCGGGTGAGGGGAAGAGGGAACTGCATACAATCAGAGGAGCAAGACCTGGACCTCTGAAGAACATGAGCCCCTTCACTGTCTCCTTCCACTGACAACTTCGAAGATTCAACAGAGTTGTTGCTCAGGGGAGAAGGGATGTTGATTCTCTTCCTGTTCTCAGAAAATGAGAGGCTTTTCCCACCAAGCTTGCTCTGGCCGTTGATGGAATCAACAATACCAAGTCCCATTCGCTTACAGTCCCAGCACTTCGGTGAGCCATTGGAGCTCGGT
Source organism: Piper betle (assembly GCA_033002965.1). Taxonomy (NCBI): domain Eukaryota; kingdom Viridiplantae; phylum Streptophyta; class Magnoliopsida; order Piperales; family Piperaceae; genus Piper; species Piper betle. The sequence goes on along the minus strand of JAURVB010013103.1, from coordinate 235,838 downwards.
CTGGGGGAAACCAGGGCGTTGACAGGATTGCAGGAGCTCTTCCATTCAAGGGGAGAAGTGGGGCTGCTCGCCGAATCACAATCCGATTGAAGCTTCCTGCCAAGGCCGACGAGCAGAGCAGGGACTCGGAAAAACGAGGCACTTTTGCTTCCCTGGCTGGAAGCATCCGCTTTGCCTCTCTTCCTCAACATTGTTGCAGGTCCTCTTCCTTCAAAAACATACAGAACAATCTTTGCATCAATCAATCTCGATGAAAACCAACAACCTTGACATGCAGAATCAAACCAAGCGCAGGAAAGAACAAATTGGTACTAGATCAGAAGAACCAAAGAACGAGAAACTGCTCATCTTCGACAAGATCAACAAGATATCCAAAAACCCAGATGAAAAAAACAACCAAACTATGCTCTGATGACATCAAACAAAAGAAACTGATCAGAGATTCAGAACAGAACAGAACAGACCCTCTTCTATTAGATCCTACAAAGAACAGATGCAAGATGGAACCTCTAGATGTAAATGGTGTCAAAAATCTTGCTGGGTACTGCAACTGTCATCTTCTCCAAAGTCTTCACCACCTCTTTTACGCTTTGCCATGCATCAAAATCAGAGACTCCACGGAGACTTCAGAGATCCTCCTCATCCTCCCCCATTAATACGGTGCTTGCGTCAACCTACGTATACACTGTTTCAGCTTAAGCACACAAACCGTATCTTTCTGCATCTGACCATTATCTTCTAACCAAATTGAGATTTACTACTAGATTTTTCAACAAATGCAATAGATTATGTGCATGTGTATTTTTTTCATTCAAATTGAATGTTTGTAAATGGCTAATTGTCAATTTATGAAAATCATACTTGATTTTTACTTTCTCAAGAAAAAATCATATAATAAACTACAGAAATAAACAACAGATAGTGGGCTCCTCATTGTCACTTTTGCCGGGTTTTACCGCGGCACCAAGTTTAGTGCCTGTAATTAAGCAGTGAATTGTAGACAAGGTTAAATCAAAGCAGATAAATAGCTGCCATAGAAGAAACTAGGAAACAATTGCAGATATACAATATATTTTGATCAAAGATAAAACTAATTAATTGGAGGTGACGTGTTGGACACGTAGACGTTAGAGGAAATTAAAATTCAATGGTAAAAATATACACTGTTTATTATTCAATATTACTATTTTACAATTTTATGATTTAATATGATTTAATAGTATTTTTAAATTTAAAATAAGTAATGCCTGTGAACAATTAATTTGGGTTGGTTTGGATTGACTAACGGGTTAAATTATGAATTATTTAAAAAATGGTGAATTTGGGTTGTGTTTAGATATTTTTATTTATTTATTTATTTATTTGGAGCGGGTGGTGGGGGAGTTCCACCTCACAATACCTCTTTGGCCTATTAATAATTACTTATTTTAAAATTTTAATATATATTTATTAGACTTCTAAAAAAAATAATTTTACCTAAATCAAGAATTATAATTTAACAATTACGATATTTTTTAAAAAAAATCAATAAGATTTTTATTTATTTAGTTTTTTATCATTATTTACTGCTGGTAATAATAAAAGTATAGTTTTAACTAATTCAGCAATCTTAAAAAGTTGATAAATTTAATTCAAATATAAAAATCAAATTTTTTACTTATTAATACACACTTATTAAGATTAATACTTATTTTTATATAATTAATTTTAATATTTATATATAACTATTATATTATAAAAATAAAATTTTTTATTAAAGTTATATAGATAGATATTCATTATTTTTATTGAAAATTATACTTTCTAGAATTAATTTCATATATTATTTAAAAATAATATTTGAGGAATTTGTTATTTAATAATGACTATCGATCTTTAGATATTTTTACCATTTAAAAAAACTATTACAACTTAATCCAAACGTATTTTTTTAACTCATGTATAATTCAACTTGCCTTTCTACCTAAACTAATCTAAATCTCAACCCAAATTCCTTATTTATGGGCATTATTGGCTTCAAATTTAAAATACCATTAAATAGTAAAATTGTTAAATGATATTATTGAATAGTGATTTTTGCATCTATTACCATTAAATGATAATTTCTTCTAAATATAATTTTTGCCTTGTGCGTTTTAAGTACCCTTCATATGTGTATATATATTCTTTTCAAGTTCAATACAATGAATACCCTTTGATATGGTTTTTATTTTCATATTATTTTAATTTGTATCTATTTTTTATATGAACATTTTTAAAGCTCAATTTTTTCATTAAAAACCAAAATATTTAAACTAGTATTTACTTAAATATGTATCACAACAAAATCAATAAAATATTGTATTTATAATTAAAAAATTCAATTTAATCGGATTATTAATCAATCAAATATACCTTATACAAGGTATAAATCTAATATAATAACTTATATGTAATTTTTTGCCATGCCTTTTGCTCTGACTTTGGATAAATAAAATAAATATTTTTTACATGAATAAAATAATTTGTGAAAACGATCGTTTCCTCGAGTTGCGTGAAAGAGGATGACTTTGCTTTTTTCCCCTTTTGTGTGAATTATTTAAGAAAAACAAAAGAGTACGTTTTTTTAGTTAATAAGGGGAATAAAATTGATATAACGAACCAGTTAAAATGTAATATAATGAGCTAATTAGTTTATTTGAAAAATAAAAATTTATAATTTAAATAGGATTTTATTCTAATAAATATTAAATATAAGACTAAATTAACATATTTAACACTTACCAAATTAAAAGCGATTAAAAAGAATAAAGAGATGGCAACATCCAAGGGGAATTTTTCTATTTGATAAACCAATTTAATATTTGCTTCTTTAGTTTCCTGGCCCACGTGGGGTCCGCTCCTCTTTTCTATACAATCATGAAGCCTTCAAAAATTCATAATCTAGTCAACATGACGTCTCGTAAATAACACAAATCCCGCATTAATGTGACTGATTAAGGCCTGACTACACACATAAACCAATTGCTAATTACAAGTGTGAATAAGATTATCCTTATATATATATATATATAACATTAAGAATATTATAATTTTTTATTATTATGAAATAGCAGAGACGTCATGCTGGGATATAATTTTATAAAATTTAAATTTATTATATATTATCTATTATTACTATTAAAAGGAACTGATGTACGGTTTAATGAACCATTTTGTCACATACTCATAATTTAGTGATCATTTTGTTTTATGAATTATTATTATTAAGCAGGGGACTGATGTATTTTTTATGATCAATTTTTTCATATATCTTTTGGTTATAATTTCATCTTAAGAAAGTTACAAGTGAAATACCCGAAAAAAATATTTTATAAAGGCTAAGAAAAAGGTGTCTAATCTATGTTAATTTAGGAATAAGAATGGTCATTTGATTTATCGATTTATCAAGTATTCTGATTTAAATATAAAAAAAACTGAATAACTTATTTATTCACGATATAATATTAAAAAAATTAATTAATTTAATTGAACCGATTATAAATAAAAGGATTTACCGTGATCGTTTTATATACCTCACAGCTATTTAGTCACTTATTCATTTTATTTATAAAAAGATATGTAGGTGACTGTGAGGCCTCCAACCAAGAACACAGAACTAGGAGAAGGAAGTTTCTTGACATCCAATATAATAGTGGAGAATGGAGTACCAAGGCATGGTATGACTGATATCGGGTACAAAGTTCTGAATGAAATCATGTGAAAAGCAGCCCCAACAACTCCACCAGTCTCAGAAGATGCAGAGACTGTTGCAAGAGAATGGCTCTCATGCATCATGGACTAAATTTGTAGCATCTCAAACTCCAATCCTATGTGTATCAAAGTCCCCCATATAAGAAAAATAGTAGGAGAGGTGGGAGACATAGCCTGGGCAATCAACAACTTGCCAAAGGAAACAGACTTGCAGGCTCTTGGTTCTTGCTTTTGGAAGGTCTTTAGAGCACAAGGGAAGACCTCTAACAAAGCCATGCCAACATACAAACATTGCCACCCTTTCCTCCATGAGTTGGGAGTTGATGTTGTAAAGGAAAGTGAGGTTGTTGGAACTCACGGAGAGGTGAAGGTTATTCGAGATGTCACATTACTCTCGGAGGCAAGCTTGTCCTTTTCAATTGGATGAGTGAGATTTTGATGAGAGCCATGAACATGGCAGGAACAGTCTGTTCCAAACACGAGTTGAAGAGGATAACTGCCACGGATATGCTATGGGGTCTCAATTGGGCAAGGCTCAATTTGCTGGTTGGTACACCCTTGCCATCACATGGCCAAGTGATGAACAAGGAGAGAGAGAGGACTAGTGAGACTATGAGCACTGCGCCAGTGGAGTGCTATAACGACACCTGTTCTTTACCTCATGAGCTTTTAGAGACCCATTGTCATCCCCAATCTGCTTTTGAAATCACTATCAAGATTCAATTGTGTGTGCAAGAAATGGAAGGAGTCCCTCAGATATTCCCTACAGACCCAACAAAACCATTCAACTGTTTCTCTTGCCATCAACTCCCATTATAAGCCCAAATACAAAGACAACGTATCTGAATGTGATGGAGAGGGTGGAGATTTACGTCCTGGTTGACAAGAATGAATGGTACATTTTGCATTTAATTGATGTTAGTGGACGGTATTTCAGGCCTTACCCATACTAATGGTGGGGAGATTGTTCTTGTTTGGAAGGATGAAGAGATTTTCTCTTATGATTTGAGGACTGGAAAGTGGACCTTGGTTGCAAAAGCTAAGTAGAGGAATTTCTGGGTATGAAACCTTTCCTTATAAGAAGAGTTTATTGCCTCTACCTGAAGTAAAGACATTAGATGTGCAGAGAGAGCTATCAAAGAGAGAAAAAATGTAAGGAAAAAATTTGGAGAAAAAGGAGTTCACAAGAAGAGACATATCTTTAGATGATGATTCATGCATCCATTTTCTTTATCTGCAAGGGTGATATCTTTTATGATCACTCCCAACGCCATCCTCCTCATTTTGTATTTTCCCTCTTTTGGGTTTTAAGAACTTGCAATTAAGTCTACTTTTGTTATAAGGGCTTGTGATATTCACCAGGGATCACGAGAGACGATTACTCTGTCCTCTGATCGTTGATCTATATAGTACGCTACATAGGAAATATACAAGCCATTTAACTGCTTGGAATTGGGTAAAACATAATATAGCCCCTTGCATTAAAAAATACCACTTTGTCCCCTCAAATCTACCACCTATATTATGTAGAATTTAAGTTTTTAATTGTTACCGGACGGGACAAACTATTGTTTTCTACTAACATTAATTTTAATTTTGTGGCATAAATTAAATTTTTATCCCTGTTACAACAAATTATCTACGAACATTCTGCATAGTTTGCCATGTTAAACCTTAACTTTTACTGCCTACTGATTTAGATTTTAGAGGGTTAAACCATAATTTTCTGCATTAATAGGGGCTAAGTGATATTCAGTTCAAAGGGTGTTCAAGTGCTTTCTTCACTAGTATATATACAGACCATAGTAATTAGTACAGGCCATCACCCTGCAAGGTACAGATTGGGTTAGACAATAAAATGGCAGAGGCAAGGAAGAGATGGAGCCTGCAAGGAACAACTGCTTTGGTCACTGGGGGAACCAGAGGAGTTGGCTGTGCTCCAAACCTTCGAAAAACTCTCCTTAAGGCCACATTTTTTCATTTCTAAGCAGTTTTTCATGCAACCCAGTACTAGGCATGTATCAAGTCATGTTTTGAAGTTTGATAATGTGTTGAGGTTGGATATATGTAGGAGAGCTGTGGTGGAAGAGCTGGCCGGTTTTGGGGCCAGCGTGTACACTTGTGCTCGGAACCAGTCGGAGCTGACTGAGCGTAAGAAAGAGTGGAAGGACGGTGGGTTCAATGTCACTGGCTCAATATCTGTCATAGGCAAGAAAGAGAGAAGTTGATGCAAGATGTGTCCTCTGCTTTTGGAGGCAAGCTCAATATTCTGTTAATCAAGTCGTGTTATCATCACACACACACGTACATATATATATATATATATATAATATTCTGTTAATCAAGTCGTGTTATCATCACACACACACGTACATATATATATATGGCCGTTAGATTAGCATCCAACGGCCAAGATTAAAAAAAAAAAACAATATAATGGGTGGCCGCGAGCGCCGCCGCAGCAGCAACGGCGGAGGGGGCGGCCGGCAATGGCGACGGCCAAGGGGGCCGGCGGCGACAAGGGACGGGCTTGGTTGGGGGCGGCGGCCGCGTGGTCGCGGGTCGCCATGCGAGGGGCGCGGTGCAGCGGGGGCCGAGGGGGCGCGGCGGGGGCGGGCGGGGGCCGAGGGGGGTGCGGCGTGGCAGGGTGGCAGGCGGAGGCCGAGGGGGGCTCGGCGGGGCGGGCAAAGGCCGAGGGGGCGTGGCGTGGCGGGGTGGCAGGCGGGGGCCGAGGGGGGGCTTGGCAGGGGGGCGGGCAAGGGCCGAGGGGGCGCGGCGCGGCGGGGTGGCGGGCGGGGACTGGGGACGGGGGGGTGTGGCGCAACGGGGTGGCGGGCGGGGCGCGGCGGGGTGGCGGGCGGGGCGCGGCGGGGTGGCAGGCGGGGGACGGCTACGGGGTGGCGGACGGGGGACCAGGGCAGGGTGGCGGGCGGGGCGCGGCGGGGTGGCGGCCGGCAGGGGAAGAGGCGGGGCGGCTAGATCCGCCGCCCCGCCGCCGATGGTGGGGGGAGGGGGTCGCCGCCCCGTCGGCCGGGGGCGGCGACGGGCGGGGCAGGGGGTCGCGTCGGCCGGGGTGGCGGCGGCGCGTCCGGCCGGCGGCAGCGACGCGGGTGCCGGCGGCGGAGCTTTTTTTTTCCAACCGTTGGATTGAATCCAACGGTTGGATGGCTCAAGCACAGTAAATTCGCCCTCTATTTATATATATCTTAGTGATCAATATTCTGGAAAAAGTATATCACATATAGATGATCAAGTGGCAAAAATGCACAGGTAAACAATATCGGGGCTTCTGTTTACAGAAGAAAACAGAAGAGCACACTCTGGAGGACTTGTCATTTCTGCTGACCCAAAACTTTGAGTCAGGCTATCACACCTCCTAACTCGGCTATCTTCTCCTAAAGACTTCAAAATGTGGAAGCATCGTCTTCGTCTCATCAGTTTCTGGCCTCATCTCCATTAGCTCATTGACTGGTGCAGTCTGTGGAGCTACCAAAGGTATGTATACCTCATTTAACTTGTATCACTACCTTGCTATGTTAAACAAACTTTTTACCAATTGAGAGCAGTGTTATATAGTTCTAGCTTGATAGAGGAATTGTGGGTTGTTTGCATTTGAACATTTTGGCCCCTCAAACACCATGACAAAGAGGATTAAATTAGATAACTGGGCGATCAATCAAGTTGTGAGAGACATGGCACGCGAGTGGGCGAAAGACAACATTCGGATCAACGCTGTTGCACCTTGGATCCTTTGGACACCATTAGTGGAGCCGGTAATTCTTAATTATCGCATTCTCTTTCGGAAAAAATACTAGGTCTACTCCCGGCTTGCAGGAGTACAGCCCCTTCAAGAAGAAAAAGAAGAGGGTGCCAAAATATTCTATTTTGAATTCTAGCTTGAATCTGTCTTTGACACATTTCTGATATCAAGTGGAAAAATGAAGAAAAAGAGAAAGATCAACCAAGAACAGGAGAGTACAATGACTATTTTTATTTGTGGGAAAAATCTAATGTTATTCGTGTGTGTTCTTCCTCTCTTCCATACACACTTCAAGGTTATCACATTCTTTTTGCTTGTTTTAATTTGGTTTCTTCACTTACAAGGATTCATGCACGACCAAGCTCAGCTAATTTCTTCTTTCCTTTACTGATATAGGCGATCAGGACCCAGAAAGAATTGACGGGAGAGCCTAGATCGAACTCCAATGGAGAGGTTTGGAGAAGCAAACGAGGTTTCATCTGTCGTTGCCTTTCTTTGCCTACCAGCTGCTTCATACATTACAGGCCAAATTATCACAGTTGATGGAGGACTGACCATCTATGGTGTTTAGAAATTTAAAAAGACGAGCACAAATAATACAAGTTGCCAATGAGAAGTGGCCGTTTTCATTTACCAGGTACTTTTTTCAAGTGTAAACGAATAATACAATAAATCTCGATTTTCAAGTACTCTGTTTTGTATTAAATAATTCCTTACCATTCAGAATGTCCGGTGCTGCCATCCAAACATATTATGAGCAACTAGTTAACTTGCATGCAGTTAAGAGAAGAAGGTAAATTCAATTTCTAAGATGAGAGGATAGAAGTTATGCCATGAAATTCAAGTTCGTTTCACAGCAATTCGAATAAATGAAGTTCTTCAGTAATGTTACTTGATAAATAAATGATGACTGATCAGATTAACCAAGATAAGTTCAGGTATAGTTCCATCAAGCCGAGTTTGTCAATTAGCATGTTTGCAGGGAACTGGATTCTGGTTCTTTAACTCATTTCCGGCGACAAGGAAAAATGCAGTGTGCCTGAAATTATATGTAGCAAGTACATGTTGGTAGCTAATTCACGAGAAAAGAAATTAGTCCTGCAAGGTAAGATGATCGTGAGTACCTGAAGAAGTTCATCATCTTTACTCTTGAATCTGGGTCTATTTTTGAAGTGGAGTCTAATGCCAATTGCATATGATGTAGCCACCTATCTGCAGCTTGATGAGTAACTGGGAATGGCCTGTGGCGTCCTATCAATGCTGGATGTCCTGCATAAAACAGACAGCATACAAAAACCAAATTAATTGGAGAATTTTCCACACCTTATTAATGTTTGCATTATCAAACAACTAAATTCTTTGAAGGATTTTATGTTGGTCATTTGATTCTCCACTGGATTCTCAAAAGGTTGCCAATTTAGTTGTCAATTATCAAGGACCCAGAATATCAAATCAACTACCAAATGGAACTAAAAGAGTGGTTAGGTGTGAATAAAACCTTTCACCTTCAGAGTACAAGGTGCATGCCCAGAAATTGAGAATGTAAGTGCAATTTCATGTGTGATTAGCTTCCAAAACACAACCCCTTAAGGCAGCAAGCTCGGTTGGAATGTGTTTGTCATTGAAGAGAACAAAGAACACTCACATCAATCAATATCCTTTTAATACTGAAAAGTTCTTCATCTTTTTGAATTAGCTGTAAGCATTCAGTAAGGTGATGTTAAAAAAAATTATATATACATTTTGGCTGTTTTTCTCGCGTTCATCTACCTTTCTTCTATAGATAGACCAGGTGAGCCAACGATGTGATAGTATTCACCAATACCATTTTCACAAATACAAACAGCATTTTCACCTAATGTCTGCATCTTCTATGCGTGCATATAGCACTTTATTGTACTTCACACTTTAAAAGAATTAAAAAGGACTAAACAGATGCTACCAAAGCCGATCGATACTGCTGTACAAAATTTGATTATATATGAGGACTAAGTAATAGTTTCCATCTACCATGTTGGCTGATTCACATCTTACACATTAATAAGAAACTACATTGATGGGAAAATCTAAGTTTATCTAGAAATGCTTGTATCTATTCCCAATATAGATAAAACAAATGGATGCATGAAGACATATCGTGCATTTGGCATTACACGAATGGCATCAAACATGTTATGAGATCTGAGCTGATTTATCATGTACATGTGTTTCTCCACCCGAGAGTGAGAACTCCCAAGAGTCTAGCAGTAACTCTGCTACTTCATTCATTATCTCACGAATAAAATCTCAATCACACCTATACAGGAAACACTCCTGTGACATAGTGAATACTGAACAGGCTAGAATGTCCAATGAATTCATCAATTCAAAAGAACCACTTAACACGTATCCGTTGAACATAAAAGCCATTTCCCCAACCATTCCCACCCGCACACACCAAGGCAGAGTATGTAATCACAGGGCATATATATAGCCAACAATGACTGAACCAAAATTGAAAAAAAATCATCCCCAGGAATAAAGTCTAGTCAACTATCCAAACAAACAAAAACTAACCAGGCTGCATCTGTAGCATATAGGATGCAAGACAAAAAAATAGAACCGGAGTAGACACACAGAAATGCCCAATATCAAAATAGCAACCAAATCAAACTGATCAGCATATAAGTTCTAACTTTTGTAAGATGAAGTCCCAATCCTTGTAGGACAACAAGAATGGTGGGCAATAAAACAGCACAACCAAGGATCCATCAATTTCCCTTGAAAACAGGAAAATCAATAATATACATTCATATCGATATAAAGCATATAAGTTCTATCCACATCAAAAGAGCAACGAAATCAAACCGAGCATACGAGTTCTAGATCTTGCACAATTTAAGTTCCAATCTTTGTAGGACAATAATAATGGTGGGCAATAGCACAGCAACCAAGTACAAAGGATCCATCAACTTCCCTTCCAAACCGGCAAAAGCAATCAACAGAACAAGCAGCTACATGATATATAATAATCCGTACCTCTACGTTGAGAATAGAGGGAGGCCCTCCCATCCTCTGAACAAAAAACTCGTACTGGTTCTGAATAGCATCCTCCTTCCTAGAACCCGCAAAGATGGACCTGAACCACTCCTCCTCATCTTCATACACCCTTCTCTCCGACCAACATCCAAACAAAACAAACACATCAAAGCAATTACAACAACTCATACACACCAATATCTCCACATTCCACAAACGGGGCACATCGAACATCACGCAAAAAGAAGAGCCGAGCAAAGCAGCACACCTGGTGTAGAAGTTGGTTGAAAGGTCAACGAAGGCCTGGAGGCCGAGTGTGTGGAAGAGGTTGGTGTCGTCGATGGAGAAGGCGTCGGAGGGGGCAACGCCACTCCATGACGCCGCCTTGTCTTGCAAAGACTGCATCTTTTGCTTCCTCCTATACACTAGAGAGAGCAGTGGAGCCGAGAAGGACGGTTGGGAGTCGTTTTGAGGAGATGGGTATTGCCCACGAGGGGGTGGTGGTCGCGGGATATATAAGACCACAAGCTATAACGACACTATGACGCCATTGTTGGGTGGGATGATCCAGAACTGTGTGCCGTGGGAGAGGTTTGGAATATTAGTGATGATCATGGTAATTAGTGTTGATCATGGTAATTAGTATTGATCATCATGGTAATGGGTGTTGATCATGGTAATTAGTATTGATCATCATGGTAATTGGTGTTGATCATGGTAATTAGTATTTGTGATGATCATGGTACTTGGTGTTACCATGGTCACGTGCAGCCAGTAAACAAGGTAGTTCAGGTCAACGAGTTTGGATTTCGTTAATATGCCTGGTCCTCTCTACAGGTGTCCTCGGGTCGAAAAAAATTACTAAAATTTGCCCAATGTTTATAAATTAAATGATATTTTTCACAAATTTTAAGAATGGAGGCTATCATGTTCGTATTTTTTTCCCTTGCCTTAATTCCGAATCTATTCCTTGGAAGAAAAACTCAAACCGAAATAATATTTAGCTTTTATTTTAAATTTTAGTTTTTCTTTGTGTACTATTGTATATATATTTTCCAAAAGATGTTATCATTTTATAATAATAAAAATAATTATCATAAATTTTTTTGTATTTTTATGTCAATAAATATAATATATTTGTTATGGGTTCAGGTTGAATTTGGGTTCAGGGTAAGTTTGGGTCAAAGTTAAGAAAGTATACTCGAGTTCAAGTTCGAGTTCAAGTTCAGGCACTACTCATCATGTTGGGTTCGAGTCCTCTAAAACCCTTGGCAACACTAACCACACAACCCTCCCACCCCTTGTGCTTATGTTAACATTCCCCCTCCCCATACCACACATACCACACATACGTGTGTTTATTTAATATATTGATTTGTTTATTATAACTATATCACTCAATATTTTTATGACTAATATAAAATTATTTTTGCAGGTATGACCATAGATAGATGAGTTAGAGTCTGAACGTATAAAAGATTCTAATATTAAACTATTAATTTTTCTTAATTTAATTATTATTATATCTTTAGTCTGTTTGCATGACAGTAAGATTTTGATTCGTTTTATGGGTTTTAATTGATTCCGAGCATTGATTAACTTATATTTTATTTAATGAGATATGTAGAATATAAATTTTAATTATTCTTTGCATATGAATTCAATTGATATTTTAAAAAAAAATGTCATGAGTTTATTTATGATATTAATAAACTAATATAACATTAATTTATAAAATACTTAATTTTATATTATAATACGACTAAAAACTCGGGGTCATCAAAGTTAGGGGGAGTGTTTCCGTGGCAGAGGGACGCCGAAGGCCTTGCCCTACTGGAAGAGCTTGCCGGCGTCCATGTTGTCTGGAGCAGTTCCTCGACCTGCTCGTCTATTAGCTCCGCTAATTTCATCATAATACGACCTCTTTCCTATATATACTCGCATAAGTATCAAATTTATAGTAAAATTGACTTTAAACTAGAATTCTTGCGATTGTAGATTATAATATTTTGATGGTCTGATGCCGTTCCTTCGTCCTCTTCCTCTTGTTCAATATTCCCCACCACAACGTGAATGTTTGTATAGATGAGAGTGAGTAGGACTTACAGAGCCAGACATCCGAGGCCATTTTCCATGATCTAATGCTTCTCTTGCTGCTCTAACAGCCAAATCCACATCTTCTTTGTCTCCCTCTGCTGTTACCTCTTGCTATCACCCCTCCATTTCTTGGGTAACGTTTCAAATGTCTTCCCTACAAATTAACGTGAAAAAGTTGGTCACAAGCATGTAATCAAGCACAAAGGAAGAACAGGGTGGGGTAGATGAAAGAAAGTTAAAAAACCCTGAAACAGAGTCCACAAATTGGCCGTTGATGAAGAGCTTTGCGAACTTAATTTCCGGCAACTTGACATGCTCATTCGCAGTTTGAGAGCAGCCATGGGTGGTGATGAACTTTGATAGTTCAGAAATATGGAGATCAGAAGGGAGCTCTGTTTGATCTTCTTTGATCCTAGTTGTCTCTCTTAATGTGTAGATTTACACAAGATGATCACAAGCTCATAACCTCTTAGACTCTGACTACATATTAACAAAACAAGCTTCATCACAAGCTCATACTCTGATTTTTAATTAGGAGAACATCGACGTCAACGCCAAACATTGAGGACGTGCAACGTGCAAGCATGAATATTTATGTGAATAATGGCTAAATATTAAGGGTATGAATAGACATATATACGCTGAATAATGACAGATATTTTTAACAAGAAAATAAAAACTTGTTTGACTTTGATTAGCTTGTTAAAAATCATAGATCAATAAAATTCTAATACAAATGTATATCTCATAACCATTGTGTTGTATGACAAAATCCCATGTCTGGATTGTTGACGATATGGAGTGAGTCCTCCCTTTGGTTTCTTCCCTTTGGTTTAAATCATCCTAAAATTCCCTTCTCTTTCATTAGAAATTTGTTCCTTCTTTCCTTTTGTAATATTTCCTTGATTAGTGAAATATTATTTTAGTAGTATCCGAGGACGTAAGTATAATTGGCTGAACATCGTTAAATTATAGTATTTTTTTATATCTATTTAATATCTATTGTCGGGTATAGTTATTGTTAATTTCCACTAAAGATAACAAGTTCACTTTGAGAACTTTTATCTAGATGATTAGCGTGAAAATGATCATACTAAAAATCACCCATAATATAAAATTCTTAGGAAAGTGTAGTGGGACATACTAGTCCGCTTAAAAACCAACTCTTCTGCTCAAAACCAACTAAACCAACTATCAGACATAATTTTATCAAGATAATTAATTTTAATAGCACAATAATTAACAACAACTATACATGATAATAACTATTAAATAGACATAAAAAAACACCAAAACTTAATGAGGTTCGGCCAATTATGCCTACATCTGTGGACACTACTAAAATAATATTTCACTAATCAAAGAAATATTATAAAAAGAAAGAAGGAACAAATTTCCAATAAAAGAAGAGAAGGGAATTTTGAGATGATTTAAACCAAAGGGGGAGGAGTCCCTTTTATAGGGAGAGGACTCCTCCCATATCCCCAACAATCCCGATGTGGGATTTTGTCATACAACAATTCTTCACTTTAACAAAATTTCATACAATTCTCTCACAAATCCAACTTTCAGTAGTGTTTGCAAACTTCATCTGTCAATTTGTCACAATATTGACCAAGTTTGAACAATGCTCATTTGTCAATTTGTCATAATATTGACCAAGTCTAAACAATGTTTAAACTTGGCCGCACGTTACCATTTTTGTCAGCATATCAGCAGGTTCTCAGTGGTTGGAATCTTTTAGATTATGACTCCACTTTCTTCTAGAATCTCTTGTACAAAATGATATCGAACATCGATGTGCTTCGTCTTTGATGCTTCGTCTTTGCATGGTAAACCTGATTTTTTGCTAAATGAATAGCATTCTGACTCTCACAATGCACTTTGATGTATTTCTGTTCCATTCCTAGTTCACCAAGCAACCCTTGAAGCCAAATTGCCTCCTTTACAGCCTCTGTAATTGCCATATACTCTGCCTCTGTAGTAGACAAAGCCACTGTTGACTGTAAGGTAGACTTCCAACTGACTAGTATTTTTTGCAAAAGTAAACACATAACAAGTAGTAGATCGTCGCTTGTCCAAATCACCAGCGTAATCAGAATCACAATACCCAACTACATACTGACCATCTTTATCATCCTGCTGAAATACTAATCCAACGTCTAAGGTATTCATAATATACCGTAGAATCTATTTCACAGCTTGTCAATACTCCTTTTCAGGATCATGCATATACCTGCTCACAACCCCAACTACTTGTGAAATATCGAGCCTCGAACGTACCATTGCATACATCAAGCTACCAATAGTACTTGCATATAGTACTTTTGTCATGTATTCCCGTTCTGCATCATTCTTTGGTGATATGGAAGCACTAAGCTTGAAATGAGAAGCAAGTGGTGTACTAATTGGTTTTGACTTCTCATTTATGCCAAAACGTTTTAGTACCTTCCTCAGATATTTTTTCTGAGACAAACAAAGCCTCCCCAATTTCTTCTTGTCTTTGGATATCACCATGTCGAGAATCTTCTTTACTTCACACAAGATCCTTTCATCTCAAACTCCCTATTCAATTGAGTCTTTAACTTCTCAATTTCTATCTGACTCCCGGAAGCTATCAGCATATCATTAACATAAAGAAAAGATATATATAAGATCTATCTTGTAGCTTAAGCAAGTACACACAGTAATTATATTTGCTCCTCGAGTACTTCTGCCCTATCATGAACTTGTCAAATCATTTGTACCACTGCCTCGGAGATTGCTTTAATCCATATAGCGATTTGTCCAATTTGCACACCATCTTTTCTTTTCTAGCAGCTTTGAATCCATCTGGTTAAGACATAGGATTTCCTCTTCCAAGTCTCCATGTAAAATGCAGTTTTTACATCCATCTGAATTAGTTCTAAATCCACTTGTACCACCAAAGCCAATAAAATTCTGATGGAGGAATGTTTTATAACCGGAGAAAGTATTTCATTATAATCAACTCCCTCCGTCCTGAGCGTAGCCTCTTGCTTTGTAGTGAAAATTACCCTTGTGAGGAAATCCATCTTTCTTTGCATATACCCATTTGCACCCAATTGTCTTTTCCCTTCAGAATACTAGCTAGTTTCCATGTCTGATTTTTTGAAAGTGGATTGCATTTCTTCCTTCATGACAATCCTCCACTTTTTTTATTCTGAACTTTAAACTGCTTCATTATAAGTGGCAGGAACATCATCAGTTGCAATTGGTGATGTAGAAGGGACCATATCAGCATAGCGGGCAAGTTGTCTAATGGTTCTTTTTCCTTCCTTTGTGCAATTGATTCGTGTTGGATGTGGAGGCTCTTGGGTCTGAACCTCTTCTTCATTTGACTCTTCTTCTACCATAGGAGAGTCATCATCAGTTTCTGCATCTGTTGGGATAATTTTGTTGCCATCAAACTCCACCTGTTTAGGAGTACCATTTGTCTGCTTCATATTTTCAAAAGTCACCTTTCTCAACATGGTAGATTCATCAAAGGTAATATCCTTGCTGAAGATTACTTTATTTGTTTCGGACACCAAAGACAATAGCCTTTCACACCAGAGATGATCCCCATAAATATTGCCTTTTTTGCTCTTGGATCTAGCTTTGACTCTTAACATGGTAATATGCAGTGGAACCAAACACATGTAAGGAATTATAATCTCTAGCAGGCTTTTTAGACCATTTCTCCAATGGAGTTTTACTACCAATAGCAGTAGATGGTAAACGATTAATAAGGTGACAAACATATACTAAAGCCTCAGCTCAAAATTCTTTGCCCAACCCAACATTGGATAGCATACACCGAACCTTCTCCAACAAAGTTCGATTTATTCGCTCTGCCACCCTATTCTATTATGGTGTATTTCTGACAGTAAAGTGTCTGATAATACCTTCATATTTACATACCTTTAGAAATAGATTATTTTTGAATTCTTCACTATTGTCTGTATAAAGACGTTTGACTTTTATGCTTGTTTGAGTCTCCACCATTTTTTTCCATTTCAGGAAAATCCCCAATACTTCATCCTTCGTCTTCATTGTATACGCCCAAATTCTCCGGAAAAATCATCAACAAAGGAAATATAATAGTGTTTACCTCCTAATGAAGTTGTCTTAGAAGGCCCCTACACATCTGAGTGAACATAATCCAAAATACCTTCAGTATCATGGATTGTTGTACCAAATTTCACCCATGTTAATTATGGTGCTATTAAAATTATTTGTCTTAATAAAATTATGTCTAGGAGTTGGTTTTTAAGCGGGCTAGTGTGTCCCACCACACTTTCCTTAGAATTTTATCTTGTGATGATTTTTAGTACAATCATTTTCACGCTAGTCATCTAGATAACAGTTCTCAAAGCGAACTTATTATCTTTGGTGGAAATTAACCCTGCTATGCACAACACATTGATGAATGTGCTAATATTATTCGATGCTTAGCTTGATAGCATTTTTAATAAGAACAACGAGGTACTGGGTTTGAGGAGGCGTACAAGCAAATATCAATGGGATAAACAGCATACTTGACTCCAATATTCCATTGACAAACTCAAGATCATCTTTGATTGCAAATAACACGACTCATATTGGTATATATTATTTCCAAATTGTCAATGCAATTGAAGCATAATTTAGCAAGGGTGATTGGCTTTTCATAATTTTACTCTTAATTTACACAACAATAAAGAGCCAATTTAGCACAAAGAGATGTTAATGTACATATTAATGCTTGGTAATGTTGTTGCTGGGCACTTGACCAACTCTAACCTTCAACCTTCTCAACCAAACCGAGTGTAAAATCATATGGAAGAGATCATAGTTTAACACAAAAT
This sequence comes from Piper betle, assembly GCA_033002965.1. Taxonomy (NCBI): domain Eukaryota; kingdom Viridiplantae; phylum Streptophyta; class Magnoliopsida; order Piperales; family Piperaceae; genus Piper; species Piper betle. The sequence continues at coordinate 218,384 of JAURVB010013103.1, read as the reverse complement.
GCTTCTGCACTTGCTTAATTGTCCTTTGCATCCTCAAATATTGCCTCGTGGGAATCCCATTTAGGATGTTCTTGAGGTTGGGAATGTCCTCCACTTGCACAGACACTGAGAAGGATTTCCAATCCAAGACATCACTGAAAGGGAGAAAGTAGTTTTCTGATATAATCACCGGAACACACTCTGCATAAATAGCCTCCACAATCCTTGGGCTGGCAACTTCATACCCACTTGGGCAGACGCAAAACTTGCTCTTCTTCATCATGTCTTTGTATGATATATGTTGTGCAGCGTACTCATAGACTTGCAGGTCTTGGTCTTTGTTTTTTCATTGCTTAAGGAGGACCCATGATCCATGATTTCACCGGTGTCTGGATTGATTTCCGGGAGGGATGCATATTTTGCTGGATTGAATCCTTCGGAACCGTTGGCATTACACAAGACTCGGACCAAGTTTTTGTGTAAGTAGGGAATAGCTTCAGTTGTAACAGGCCCATGCACATAGAATAACAGCATTGCAAAAATGCATTTAGCTTCACAAATTTCACATTGAAGTTCTTTTAGGGGGTGGGGTGGCTGGATCGTGAATCTTTGTTAACGGGTTGGCGAAGTTAATTTTTTAAATGTGAATCGTATTCAAGTAATTTTTATATGATTTATATAGCCAAAATAATACAAGCCCCTGAGTAGCATGGGGCACGTGGAATCCCATGTGAATCAGCAAGGACCACCTTGCAGGGCTAAATGCTCCTAGGTGACCGATAGCGAAGTAGTACCGTGAGGGAAAGGTGAAAAGAACCCCCATCGGGGAGTGAAATAGAACATGAAACCGTAAGCTCCCAAGCAGTGGGAGGAGCAATCTCGACCGCATGCCTATTGAAGAATGAGCCGGCGACTCATTGGCAGTGGCTGGGTTAAGGGAACTCACCAGAGCCGTAGCGAAAGCTAATCTTATAAGCTTAAAATTTAATTCACAGACTTATAAGCTTAAAAAATAAATGACAGTTTAGATTCACACTAAATTTACAACTTAAACTCATTAATAATTGTAATCTCATTTATAATAAATTAACAATAAAATATTATTCATATTTTCAATTTATTTTAACAACACAAATTAGATTCACCGACCCAAGATAGTACTTTAAAATTGAACTATGCTATACTAACGTTCATCGCCCGCTCCACCCACATTATGAAATAAGGATAGGTATCAGCTATGATCCATTAAGTAGTTATACAAGGTGAAGAGCGTGAGTGAGTAGAGAATGTCAATATAGTATTTTTCTTAAAAATTTTATACCATAAACTCTAATCATCAATTATCAATTCGAACTAGTTCATACGTTACAGAGTAAACGTTCAATCGTAGCACGAGAGCATGAACTGACCAGCGCCGAGGCTCCTGTCCCAACAGGTATAATTGCGAGCGATGGTGCTGATGTAATCGATGGCTGCCCCGTTTGATCGCCGACGCATCAAAGCTCTTGTCAATGTAGAGGTGCCCAAGCTTCTTGGCCACACTGAAAGGTAGGAAGAACATGTGGGGCTGTTTCGTGGTGGATTGTCCGAAGTCGAGTTTCCAGTTCCATGTCAGGAATGAATCGGCCTCTTAGATGGTCCATCATGGAACAAGGGTGGTTCTCCCTCCCTCAGGATAAGCAAATATCTTGAACACTTTCTCCAACTCTGAGTAACTCCTGATCAATATTTCGCATGTTGAAGAGCTACGGTAAAAATGTAGTCACTGAGTCAGAGCTTTGGGAAGGGAAAGAATTAGCAATGAGATTAAGGTCTTCACCAATCTCTATGAAGATTAATACCTTGGATCGAGAGAATTAGACCCAGAAAAATTGGTCTTTGGTAGAAATTAAAATTAAGATCAAGGAGAACTTCCTTGGATTCTAATCAAAGCTAACATCTTTTTACTAGTAAAATCATAGTGGTGATCCCAATTTCACAGTTTTTCATGCCCCTCAATCAAATTTTAAAATGTTTGATCTAAATCATGTTGGACTATCCTCTCACTGTACTAAATAAAATAAGTGACTAGAACAACTGGAAGTGCATAAAAAACTTATTCTACCAGTCGATTAGAATAGAAGTTATCTACATGTAGAACATGTACACTAACAAGACGAGTTCGAACCGCAAATATATGATCAATTACATGACTACCATTAAAAATAACTATTGCATATGATATTGAATTAGCAACTACGTGTTGTCAACAGTTTCGTATTTGTAGAACTTTTCCATTTAGACAAACAAGCTGGCCGGCCGTAGAAGAATCAAAATAAACACAATATTGAAACAGAACCAAATATGAACACAGAATCGGAGAAACAAAATGGAAGAAATGAAAGAAAAAACCTGTGGAAAGCAAGGGAATTAAGGTAGATGGGGCCTTTGGGAACATCATCTTGATAATAAGTGGAGATGTTCCGTTGCAGCCGCGGGTGGCTTCTCTAATGGCAGCTCTAGCTCTTGCCAACCCTGCTTCAACCTTCTCAAGCTTACTCTGTTCTTCCCTCTCAAATTTTGAATCATCATTGGCCAGTACGTCATCTTCCTGATCTTTACTATCATCATATGTGATATTTTGCATGGTAACATAATTGGTATCTAAGAATTGAGCAGTTGTACTGGTCACCAAGCTTTGTTTGAAGAGCTTCTCCTCATCATAAGCATACTCAGGCCTCAATATTTCTTCCTGCGAATTCAAAATGGAAGCATGAACAAAAACCCATGTAATAAAAAACTTTTCGGTGAACAAAATTAATCACTATTTGAAAATGGAAACAAAAGATTACTTGCTGCGGGAGTGAGAGTGGAGCGGCTGTATCCATGGGAAACATAGACAGTTTCTTGCAACTGACCATTAAGGAATGCATTCTTAACATCCATTTGGTGGACAAACCAATTTTTGACAGAAGCAAGAGATAAAACAAGTCTTACAGTCGATGGCTTGACAACAGGTGAGAATGTTTCCAAATAATCAACTCCTAGCTGCTGATTATAACCTTTTGCAACTAGTCGAGCTTTCAGTCTCTCAATTGTATAGTCAGCATTGTACTTTACTTTAAAAATCCACTTAGTACCAATGATATTCATGTGTTTATCCTTATCAACCAGCTCCCATGTATCATTTTCCTCCAAAGCAGCTATTTCTTCTTGCATTGCTTTTAACCATCCAGGATGAGAAATTGCCGCCTTTACTGAATTAGGTTCAGAAATAACTTCAACAGCTGTGGTCAAAGCATACTTTGGATTTGGTTTGAGAATACCTGCTTTGGATCTAGTAATCATGGAGTGGCCTTCGACATTCTTGGTCTTAGAACAAGATGGAAGTGAAACATCACACTCTGGACTACAAGGCAAACTTTTCTCTTCATTACTGGCAGTTGTGGAAGGGGTTAAGTCAGGAGGATCAGATCGATTTCCTTGATCAGATGAAACCAATGTATCATCTTGTCTTATATGATGTATTAGGTAAAGGGACAAAATCTAAATGAGTAGTAAAACTTGCTTGAGAGGATGAAGCTGAAGAGCTATGACCTGTGACAGCAAAAGGAAAAACTTTCTCATCAAAGATCACATGTCTTGACATATAGAATCTTCTGGTCTGGGGATTGTAGCACACATAACCCTTATAAGATGTCTTATACCCTAAGAACACACATGGTTGAGATCGTGGCTGAAACTTATTATTGTTATATGTGCGAAGATATGGATAACACCTGCAGCCAAACACTCGTAAAGAAGAATAGTCAGGCTCTCTTTTGAACAGTTCAAAAAATGGAGATGAATTATTTGGCAACATAGATGACGGCCTCCTATTGAGTACAAATACAGCAGTTTAGAAACTATGTACCCAAAATTGACTTGGAACTTTGCTATGAAATAGCTGAGCTAGACCAATTTCTACAATGGACCTGTGTCTTCTTTCAGCAACTCCATTCTGTTCAGGAGTATGAGGACAGGTTACTTGATGCAGAATACCTCTCTCAGCTAGGTATGTTTGAAGAGCATGGCTTGCAAACTCTCCCCCTCCATCAGTCTGAAGGCATTTTATTTTGGCAGAAAATTGCCTATCAACCAATTGCTCAAACAATTTGAAGATAGTAAAGAAACCAAATTTATTATATAGTGGATAGAACCATATAAACCTAGTACAATCATCAACAAAAATGGCGAAGTATCTGAAATTTTCAGTTGACAGCAGAGGAGCTGGTCCCCATAGATCACAATGAATCTTATTGAAAGGCACACTAGATCTAGCTTCCCTATCTAAAAAAGGTAATTTGGTAGATTTAGCTAGTTGACAGCTACTACAAACAGCAGAATCAAGCTTCTCAGAGGATGTTTGTATTCGTCCTTGATTCTTCAAAACTTTGAGTGTCTCAAAAGAGCAATGCCCAAGTCTACAATGCCAAAAGAAATCTGATGTCTTCCTTTGCCGATTTGAATAAAGACCAATGTGTTGATCAGATATGATATTGTAGATGCTGCTTGTTCGAGTGCCAGATAGGATTATTCTTCCAGACCTTCTGTCAGTTGCATGGAATCCCTCAGAGTTAAAAAGAAAAACACAATTGTGATCAGAGGTGAACTGACTAATGGACAACAAATTTTGTTGTAAAGCAAGTACATGCAACACATTAGTTAATCTCACAGGTCCAGAAACAGTATATATATTAACAGATCCAATGTGTTCAATACCTAATTGTTTTCCATCACCAATGAACACAACATCTGATTTATCATAGGACACATAATCATCAAATAAGGAGAGATTTCCAGTCATGTGAGAGGACGCACCTGAATCTGGTAACCATTGATTGACATCAACATCCTGAGCCTGGAAAGCACTCAGAGCATGTTGAGCATGTTTAGTTTCATCAGAAGACTTCTTCTCCTTGAATATAGTATTTCGTTTGAAACACTTGAATGCAGTGTGTCCTGGTTTCCTACAAATCTGGCAGACAGTTTTAAATTTGCGTAATGCTTCTTTAAGTTCTTCATCAGACTTGACAGGCTGAAAAGGAGATTTGCTTGCATCAGTATTAATAGTAAGCTTGCTTGCTAATTCTGAGGCCAAGGAATTCGTCATTGCAGCAGGTTCGAAACCTCGATTCTCTGAAGTGAACTTCTGACCACTTCCTTTTGCCTTTTTATACTTGTTTGCAGCAAAAGCAACTTGTTGTGTTACCAAATTTGAATCTTGGAGTAAAATCCTGGATTCGTAGCTATGCAACATTGACAACAGTTCAATATAGTTAGGTAATGGTGGCCTCAACATCATAGTAGTGAACATTTGGTAGTTTGCTCCTAAGCCATTCAGCAACCAAAACGATTTCCTATCATCCATTAGTGGTTTGTCGATTGCAGAAAGTTCATCACAAATTGCTTTGAATTTCAGAAGATAGTCATCAAGAGATTCACAATTATCTCTTCGTAATGTTTCAAGCTGATGATGTAATGTCAACTCCCTATCCATAGTCTTTTTGTTGAAGTAATCCTTCAATGATTTCCACACATCTGCAGATGTATCCAGTCCAACAACTTGACGCAGAATTTCCTCACTCAATGATCCAATTATCCATCCCTTTATCAATTTGTCAGTTCTTTTCCATGCCATAAACTCTCCATTAACAGCAATGGAATCAGAAGCACCAATATGTAAAGGAGAAGTTATCGAACCATCAATAAAACCAATACAATTCTGTGATTCGATCAAATTTAGAATCTGAGATTCCCATAGCAAAAATTCTTTGAATTCAACCGAATTGTTACAAACGAGGGAGCATGAACATGGATTGGATATGGATAACGAAGTGCATTGTTTAAAAACACAGCATTTGAAGTTGATGATTGACCTGAATTTCCAAACATTGTTTGCCATTGAAGCTGCAACAATGGATCAACAGGAAACCTCGACAAATCAGGTAACATTGATGAAGTGTTTTGATCAGAAGTACTTCCTCTCTGATTATCATGAGTAAGAGTATCAACTCGATCGTTTGCCATTCCTACCTTGTGTATTCAAATTAATGCAAACAGCTCAAATCAAGCAATCTGATGAACAAGGAACTGTGAAGTTGAATCAACACAAACAATACAAATTTGTGATGCAGAACAATGAGTTTTCAACCAGATTAGGAGAGTAAGAACGCCAAACCCTTTCAAAACTCCCTTTCTTGTGTAACTCTGATCTTCCACACCAGAGGATCAATCAGCAGAAGCAAGAAAAACCAGTGGATTTCCACTGTGATGATGATGCCGACACAGCAAAAACACAGGCACATTTGAGAACAGCAATTGATCAAATTGCTGTCGCAAAACCCCTGTGTAGCTCTGATACCATGTTAAGAATTGTATCAATCGCATTCAATATTGGCATCAAGCCATTTATATGTACACAATTAGGAACCTTCTGGATTGCTTGTGCAACAAGCAACACAGAGGAAATAGCCGTTGCTACAGTAACACATACGAAAAACAGAAAATTTTACATTTGTTTCAATCTCAATTCTCATCTCTATTCTCATCTCTAATAGAGAAGAAGAGTGGCTGGAGATGGTTGAAACAGAGAGAGCCTGCTCACGGCGCTGCCCCTCTGTACCATGCAGTTTAAACTGAGATAAAGAAGCTCCACGGCCACTCACAACCCAGTTATGATCAACACAACTCTAATAATCGAAGAAGGTGTTGAAGAAGAAGAAGACATGAATTGTTGTTTAAGAGATTTGGTCATTGTGCCATGGCACGTTGGAGCTGCTCATGCTATTGGCAGACATTATAAGAAGTTGAGAGGGGGAAGATCAAAGACATATCAATGGGGGATGATTCAGATATCAAATTGGCAAAGACTGATTTAGAAATCTTGTAGTTAATTTAGAAGAAAGTAGCAGAGAAATCAAAATCACAGCGAAGAAAGAACAGTCCAAGCGTATGCATGTCCTCGGCCACGTGTCGTTCGAGAACCATTTTTCATGCAAAAATCGATGAAAAAATTTTAGTTCCGCCCGGGAGCGACGCCGGTGGAGACGCCGTGCATCTCCACCGTCGATGCCCAGGATGATCGACGGTGGAGACGTACGGCGTCTCCACCAGCGTCGCTCTCGGGCGGAGCTAAATATGGTTCAAAATCGATCCCATGATATATACGTGTATAAACACAGCAATTTTATTCATCAAAAAAATCATTGTATTATTCCAAGAAAACATGAATTAGTTTTTATTGGGCAGATCTCATATGATTTTTTCCCTTGGTGGACTTCAAATAAAAAATTAACATTTTTTTTCTTGTTTTTTACTCTAAAACTTATCTTTGACGATTCTATTTTTTAGTTTATCGAGTCAAATTTTATAAATAAATTTTTATTAGCCAGTTTTACAATTTTTTTAAAATTTTCTCGAGTTTCTCCGGTAAAAAAAATTCAATATATAGATATATATAATTTAATTAAATCTATAATTTAAAATAACATAAAAGAGGATGATACATCCTAATTTTGATATATTTTTATCTATGAAATTAAAATTAATATAAATATCTTTGAATTGTCCTAAAATCGACTTCGAATCGACTCTAATTCATTTTCTATCCGGTCTAATCCAAACCCGAGTTTTTAAATTATGGTTGGAATTTGTTTTGTAGGAAACGCATGGATGATAAATCTTGGTTTGTTCTGCATGATAGTCGGTCGGTCACCGCACATTACAAGCTGCTAGTGAACATATGGAAGATATTAGGGAGCAAAAACAGGAATGAATCCAATTAACCAATGCTTATATGATCAAAGACATCAACTCAAACTCCCACTGGTTTTGTTGGGTTTTTGCTGAGCCTAACATTCAACCTTCTCAACCAAACGGAGTGCATTATCATATGGAAGAGGTCATACTTCTTTGGAGGGCTGTTCATCACAAAATGCCTCTGCACCTCCTTCACCCTCTTATACAAACTCAAATATTTCTTTGTGGAGATGCCCATCAATATACTCTTCAAGCTGGGTATGTCCTCCACTCTCACAGACACAGAGAATGACCTCCAATCCAGCACATCACTGAAAGGAAGGACATAGTGGGAGGAGACTATGACAGGAACACACTCTGCATATATGGCCTCCACAATTCTTGGGCTGGCCACTTCATACCCACTTGGGCAGATGCAGAACTTGCTGTTCTTCATCATGTACTCATAGGAAACGTTTCTGGGCAGGGACTGGTAGATTTGCAGGTCTTGGTCCTTGTTCTTCCAGTGGTCTAGAAGGATGTGGCGGATCCATCCATGGAGTCCTCCGGCGAAGAAGCCAAGGATGGGGCGTTGAAAGGGGGTAAGCCCCCTGTGAGGCCACTCAAGGCACCTGTTTTGAGGTTGATTTCAGGAAGGGAAACATCTTTTGATGGGTTAAATCCTTCAGAGCTGTTGGCATTACAGAGAACTCTAACTGAGTTGTTGGAGAGGTATGTGACTCTCCCTGATATGTCGGGTCCCTGCATGATTAGCGTTTGATCCCCTTTCTATTATAAGCTTCTAAGCAAAACAAATGGTGAGTAAAAAGTTAAAGGTTTTAATTAGGAGCTAACCCAGTCATGGCAGGAAAGCATGAAGTGATCAGCACCAAGGCTTCTATTCCAGAAAGGGTATTTGTGGGCAATGGTGGCAACATAGTCTCTTATTGTAAGCTCAATCTTGCTTGTGTCAAAGGTGTTGTCTTCATAGAGGACACTAACCATCTTGGTCACACTGAAGGGAAGAAAATACATGTGAGCTGCATCCGGGTCCATGGTCTTGAACAGGTTCCCCAACTCCATGTCATAAATAAATCTGCCCTCTGTGGAGTAGATGCTCTTGCAAGGTCCATCATGGTACAGAGGAGGATCCCCTCTGGGTACACAAATACCTTGAAAACTTTCTCCATTTCCATGTAGCTCCTTCACATAATTATCAAGTGCCAGTAAGTTAAAAGATAGATGAATGTGGCTAGCAATGTGAATGTACCAATGTATTGCATATCTTCACATCTGAGGAAATTTTATGTGGTCACATCAGAAAATAAGCAGCAAGAGATGTTGACCTGTGAAAGGCATGTGGATTGTGGTAGATGGGGCCTGCTGGAATATAGTCTTGATCTTGGAAAGGAGATGTCCTATTGCCAGACATTGCAGCTTCCATTATACCAAATCTAGCTCTAGCCAGGCCTAACTCCACCTTCCTCATCTTAATCACCATCCTCTGAGAAGTTTCTGAGTTTTTGGTACTGCCGTTTGTAGTGTCTTTTTCAGTTTCGTCGAACTTTTACCTCCACATTGCTAAAATCCATCTTCTCAGTACTGTCGAATTCTTCATATTTCGTGTTCATTTCCATGCTGGGAGTTTTGATCATGAGGCCACCATCAGTTCCATGCTCCTGCTTCCCCTTATCCTACAATCAACAAATTCAGTTTAATGAACTTTTCTTCTAATTAACAATTAAAAAATGAAACACTTGGTTTACCTGTTCTGAGAGCAGAGTTGTTTGTTTCTCAAGTGAAGAAGAATTAGATGAGTCAGCAACAGTACCCATTACTGTTGCATGCAAATTAAGAGATGTGTTTTCTACGAGGGATCCATTATTGGCCCCAGAAGAGGGAGGGGAAGAAGAAGGAGAAGTGGGAAAAGGTAAGGTGAACCAAAGATGGGGACTGGGATCAAGCAGTATCACAGCAATGGGTACAAAAAATAGTGGAACCAGAATTAAGACAAGAATAATCAACGAAGAGGAAGAAGAAGAAGAAGAAGAAGTAATGTTGAATGAGACCTTTCTCATTTTACCATTGCCGATTTCTTCCAGAAAGTGATGATCCTAGTGATTGTGAGCTTATTTTCTCTAGCTATAAAGACAGAATAAATTGTTTGATCCGCTCATTTGGCAAGTCATAGTGCTCTTCCATGAATTTGCTCCTTGAGATTAGTAAACAAACCATGCAAACAGTGTGACTTCTCCTTCTCAAAGGTCCTTGTATTATACCATGTTCATCTTAATTTGTGCCCCATAAACCATGGATGCAAACTTCCATGCAAAATATTCATAGATTGTCCCCCATCTCTAATTATTTGATTATCTAGCTAAGGGATGCATCAAAAACTTAACAAGCCTACAATTGTATGGAAGTATATGATGATTAATTTGCAAAGCATGTGTGTAGTTTTGACTTAGAAAACTTGCCGTGCAAATTACGTATAATGGGCATCCGAGTTACCATCTTGGAAGAATGGAACTTGGGCAAGAAATCATATATATCAGCTAATGATGTCTGCTTAAGAAAAAACACTGGTAGCATTTAGATTAATTGTCTTGCTAATTGATGAAAATTAGGCAGGGGTCATTTTTTTTCGATTTCACGGAGAAAGGATTTACGGTTAATATTTACTCTATATTATAATTTTGGGGTGAAAGATTAATAATAAGATTAATTTTTTAAAAATGACATATATAAATATATTATTCATAATTATCGAGCTGAGTCGAGCTCAAGCTCAAGCTAGGCCATTAATTTTAAACCTTGATCTGTAAGCCAACAAATTTAATTAATATTCCAAAGCTTATAAAGAAAGGCCAATTGGGTTGGCCTCTACGAGTATTGAGAAAAAGTTAAGTACATACTACCAACTAAATTAAGCATTTTTTAAGTTAATTAAGTTGGAAATATTTATAAGGTAAAATGGGTATTCATTTATGTAGTAGGGAAAATCAAAGATAACCGACATAAATTTGGCACAAAGGCACACAATATTTCTAGTTCATTAGAAAAATTTCCATGTGCCATATCAGAACTTTCAATATTCACAATATATATATTTGATTGTGGCATTTTACACACAATTTGTGTTTTTTATATATATTTTTAATTTTAACAAATAACCTCTTGTATATATAAGGAGGGAATTAAGAATGAGCGTACTTGTGTCATTGGGAAGGATGCTATTAATCAAATAAAAGCATTTATTTAGGCAGAATTTTTCTGTTAAGTGCTAATTATTAGAATGCCTTTTGTTGGGAACAATTACATTAATTAGTAGGTAATTAAAAAATAGAAGCATTATTTGCAACTTTGAAACTTCCAGCTCTCTATAATTAAGATTAAAATATTGGTTACAACACTTATATTATCAATTTAATATCTTTATTAATTTTGTTTCATAGCTTCGATTAAGGGTAAGTAAAGTCCAACATAAGGTCATGTTAAACAGCTCCGTTTGAGCAGCCAACAGGGTTATAGAAAACTAGCAATTCTAACCACTGTTGCACGAATCGGCCTCGAGTAGAATCGGCCGATTTGAATCGGATCAATAGCTTGCCGATCCGATTTTGGGGCCGAATCGGGCACCCAACTCGGCCGATTTACCCGGATTCCGGCCGAGTTAACTCCGATTCGGAATCGGGGTAAATCGGGAGGAATCGGTTTTTTGGGTAAATTACTAAAATACCCTTGGTATGATTTTTATTAAATTATTTAAGCATGGGTAAAATTGGAATTTTGATTTTAAAAACCTAACGTTAACCCGCTCCGATTTTCCGCCGTCGCGCGTCCGCCCTCCGCCGCCGCGTTTCCGCCCTCCGCCGTGTGTCCCCGACTCCGGCCTCGCCTCCGACCGGGCTGCCGACCTCGCCTCCGCCCTCGCAACGTCGCCGCCGACGTGTGGCCGGACCGAATCGGCCCTGTGAACGCGAGAGCGCCACCGTCCGTTCCTCCGACCGGGCTCAGGCTGCCGACGTCGCCTCCGCCCTCGCAACCTCGCCTCCGACGTGTGGCCGGCCGACGAGCGCAGTGGCCGCGAGACTCGCCGCCGACCGGGCCGCCGACCGATTCGTGTAAAGTTGGATTTTTTTTAAAATTAAATCTGCAAATTATTGGCTATGCTTCACAAATTTTTTTCATTGCTGATTTGTGATTCATGATCAAATTTATACGTCAAATTTTATGATATGTGTTGTGCAAATGTGTATGTGCTGTGCAAAATCGTAGGTCAAATTTTTACAAATTGCTATGTGATGTACAAATTCGTATGTCAAATTTTTATGCAAAATTGTGTATGTGCTTTGCAAAATCGTAGGTCAAATTTTTTACAAATTGTTATGTGATGTGCAAATTCGTATATCAAATTTTTGTGACAAAATTGTGTATGTGTTGTGCAAATTGTGATGCTCTTTTATACTTGTATTAAATTATAAATTTGTGTATTTATGTACAAAAATTATATAATTATATATTTCAGGTATTTATGTTATGAGTTGTCAAATTTTTGTATATGACCAATTTAGACCGATTCAACTGAACCGATTCCTGGCCGATTTAGACCGATTCCGATTCCGATTCCGACTCCCTCGAAAACCGATTCCGATTCCGATTCCGATTTATGCAACCATGATTCTAACTACAACTTTTAAGAAAAACAAAATAAGTTCTTTAGATAAAAAATAGCTAAAGAATGAACAAATAAATCAATAAATATATATATTAAGATTGTATAATTAATTATTTAATAGAGGAATATAAAAAAATTCATATTTCCAATTCTTATGAAAAGCTCCTAGAAATCATAACCATTATCATGTCTTTATACAAGAAAAGAAAGCAGGTCACTGCTGTGAAGGGAATTTTCGTTTTTTAGACAAATTTAGAGAATTAGTGACAAATTTATTGTCACTAATTCCTTGTATTCTTGCAGTGGTATCAATTCATTCTCACTTCTTGTATACCTGCACTTGATTTTAGGCAAAGGCAATATACGGATTCTGAATGCAAAGGAACCGTATTGCCCATAAACTACCCCCAAAGGATATTTTGCAACCAAACTCCCTGTTTCTGTTCTTGTGTTTTAGGCCAAAACATCCTTACTGTCTCCAACAATCAGCAGCTCCCCACCATTGTAGGGAAAAGGCCTGATTACAGCTTGCAGTTCCCTAACATCCCTACTTTTTCTCCCACTGATTCTTGGCAACTAACACATAGCACTCCACTCTTCCATTGCCAACATTCATGGAGCATGCCATGCTTTGTCTTCCTTCCATCTCATCTATTCTTCCAAGGGCAGCATATCAAATGGGCATATGAGGCAAAGAGATAAGACCAGCCTCATCCTTTTCAAGATCAAGCCAAACCAATTTGCCCTTCAAATTACGCTGATCAGGATTCCAATATATCACCCCACCTATGTACACACTGTCTCCCTCTCCTTTCAGCTGCTTTGCTTTGTCTATTTGTGGTGGCTTGGTCTTTAACTCCTTCCATTTCCCTGTCTCAGAAGAGAAGACTTGAAACAAGTGTTGATGGCTTTCAAAAGCTAGGAGGACAAGCTTGTAGGAAGCTGAGTTTTTTGATAAGTCCACCACCGAGCCAGGGCCTATACAAGTCGCATACTTCTCAGTTGGTGGATGAACTGGGGAAGGGAGTAGCTGCCACTCTCCGGTTAGGGGGTTGCCAATGGTGAAGTGCCATCTACCACAAGTAGCAAGGACAAAACACAGAAGTCCACAACGAGAACCATATAAATCTACGGTCATTTTCTGTGAGAGAGCAGTTGCTTCAACTGCTACCAGCTCTAGGAAATTGTTTTGTTCAACTATTTCTATGGACCTGAGCGTCTGAGGGAACTTCTTGAAGAGGCCAATTGAAATGGTTTGATGGTTTTGCTGCTCTCCTTCTAAGAAGTGAAGGTAAGTGCTGGAGAAGAACTTATTCCATTCCTTGCTCACACATTTTAATCTTAGGATTGTGTCAAAAGACAGGTTGGGGAGGACATGGGACTCTATAACATTTAGAGGAAGAGATGACGTTCTCCTTATGGCAGCATTGCTATATAATGATCTTGGTGTGGTAAGCTTGAACAATGGTGTGTTCAAAGCCCACAACATGTCATCCTTTATTATCCTCCTCCTCTTGCCATCCCTCCAACATCTTGAGCTTGCCTTGCGCATGGCTGAGAACAAAGCGTTACTAATCCAATCCAGGAGAAGTAGACATGCTTGAGGAGTATATGAAAATTTTCCAAAGGTTGCTTTTCATCTTGCTGTAAATGTGTTTTGATTGGGAGACACCTGATTGCCCAATCAATTTCTTCAATTCCTATGCAATTCTGATTCTGATCTCCGACCTTGTCGAGGCGAGAATTCGCATGGTTGATGATATGGTGAGTGGCGCCCATACACAATTTCTTCGCCACAAGTTGTGCTTCGTCGGCAATCTGGCTTATATTTGTGGATATTGCTTTTCGCATCATGGTGGGCATGTCAAGCATACCTCTCTTCAGAATGTTGGAAATGGTTGTGATTTTAGGCCATTGTGAAGCTGGTGATCTATCCTCCCATAGCATAGTAGAAGTTGCCACATGGTTTGTTCTTAGTTTTTCAGTCTGTCATAGATTTCACAACTGCCCACATCTCTTTTTTCAAAATGACTATTGGGATTAACCAAACAAATCAAATACAAATCCCCTATTTCAATATATAAGGATGAAAAGTACCAAGCAAATAGAGAGAGACGACAGGATAATTTTACGTGGAAAACCTCAAATTTAAAGAAAAAACCACGGGGCAAACGGCCAGATCAAATTCACTATATCACAATTTTGATACAGAATAGATCCACAGGAGAACAAACTCCTCAATACCAATTTACTGTACTTTCTACAAAATTAGTATAAAGTCGTAGAAGACAATATAGGAAGAATATTACAGATTAAGAACTCGGCGAAGTTACCATTGACGATTGCAAGCCAATCTCAATAAAACATTCACCTTTCTTCAATCCGCATAATTTTATTTCTCCCTTTGCAACAATTTTTCTCCAAAACCCAAAAACTAGAAAAAACCCCAAAGAAGAAAAGTGTCGTACGTTGTTTTTATCCCTTTCAACCAACAATCTGGAAAATCTTGATTTTGTAAATAGGGTTGTAAGTTCATGTATTTATAGAGGAGGGACAACTCAACAAACCTCCCCTTCCCGACTCCATGAAATACCTCTAGCCAGCATGGGAAGCTCCATCCATGCCTGCTCCATTCCTGCAGTAAACATGTTTCTCCTTTGACACAACGTTAGCCATCATGTCTGAAACATTTCTTTCGGTATGAATTTTTGTTAGCTCAAAAGATTTACTTTCCAACACATTTCTTATCCAGTGATATCTCACATTAATGTGTTTGCTCCTTGAATGAAAACTTGAATTCTTACTCAGGTGAATTGCACTCTGGCTATCACAGTGTATAATGTATCTCTCCTGTTCAATGTCAATTTCATTCAAAAATCTCTTTATCCATAGCATCTCCTTGTAAGCCTCTGTAGCAGCAATAAATTCTGCTTCAGTTGTGGATAATGCAACATACTTTTGCAACCTAGACTGCCAAGATATAGCCCCATTAGCAAAATTAACAATAAACCCAGATGTTGACCTTCTTGTTTCCAAGTCATCTGCCATGTCTACATCGGTGTAGCCAACCAATAAAGATTTATCACTTCCAAAACACAAACACATTTTGGACGTACCTCTCAAGTACCTCATTATCCATTTAACGGCTAGCCAATGTTCTTTGCTCGGATTTGCTAAATGTCTGCTAACCATTCCAACTGCATATGCTATATCAGGCCTTGTACAAACCATAGCATACATCAAACTACCAACTGCAGAAGCATAAGGAACTTTTCTCATTTCCTTCATTTCTGTTTCACTGAAGTCACTTTTCTTCAACTTGAAGTGACTCCCAAGTGGAACTCCAACCGGCTTTACATCTTTCATGTTGAATTTTTCAAGTACCTTTTCTATGTACTTTTGCTGTGACACCCAAAGCTTTCTAGCTCCCCTGTCACGCCGAATGGACATTCCCAAAATTTACTTGGTCAGTCCCAAATCCTTCATTGCAAAGGATTTGTTCAAGTTCTTCTTTAAACTTGTAATCTTGGCTCCATCATGTCCTACAATCAACATGTCATCCACATAAAGCAATAGAATAACAAAGTCACCATCATCAAACCTCTTAATGAATACACAGTGATCAAAAATAGATTTCTTGTACCCATTCTTTTTCATAAAAGAATCAAACTTTTTATACCACTATCTAGGAGCTTGTTTCAAACCATGCAAACTCTTTTTCAGTCTGCACACCATCTGTTCTTTTCCTCTGACTTTAAAACCCTCTGGTTGCTCCATGTATATGGTCTCCTCAAGATCACCATGAAGAAAGACTGTCTTCACATCTAACTGTTCAACTTCCAAATCCAAACTTGTAGCCAAAGCCAGAACAATTCTAATAGAAGACATTTTAACAACAGGAGAAAAAATTTCATCAAAATCAATACCTTTCTTCTGTCTGAAGCCCTTCACCACCAAACTTCCCTTGTACCTTGGTTGTGTGTTATTTTCTTCATATTTGATCCTGTAGACCCATTTATTCCTTAATATTCTCTTCCACTTAAGAAGATCCACCAACTCATAGGTGTGATTATCATACAAAGATTTCATCTCATTTTGCATTGCCTTCAACCACTTCTCCTTTTCTACATGAGCTTTAACCTCACTGAAAATTGTCACATATTCTGATGATGGATATCTTGTTGATGGAACTGGTTCACGAGCTGATGATCTCCTCACATTAGTTGGCTGCCATTGATCAGAATCTTCATGTTCCTGTCCAACATCATTAACAAACTCATTAGAAATATCATCAGACACCACATCCTCACCCTCATCATCACTCGGTGGGGAAATAATTGTGTCATCCTGAGCCGCCTTTTCACTTATAGCTGAGGTTGAAGGATCTTTTATCTTTTCCAAGCTTTCGTGAGATTTAGTTTGAGGAACTTCTTCCTTGCCAAAGTCCTCAACTGTTTGATCCTCCCTGAAAACTACATCTCTGCTTCAAATCAGTTTTCTATTCTTAGGATCCCAAAGTTTGTATTCAAACTTATCATCACCATATCCTAGAAAGATACATTCCACGGCTCTAGAGTCAAGCTTAGCCCTTTGCTCCTTGGGCACATGTGCAAAGGCTTTACAACCAAAGACTCTCAAATGAGAATAACTGACCTTTTTGTCACTCCAAATCCTTTTTGGTATGTCACTGTCCAGAGCATGTGTGGGAGATCTGTTGATTAAATAACAAGTTGTGCTCATGACTTCACCCCAGAAGCTTTTAGGCAACTTAGCTAAAGACAACATACTCCTAACCCTTTCAGAGATGGTCCTGTTCATTTTTTCAGCCACTCCATTATGTTGAGGAGTATAAGGAACCGTTTTCTCATGCCTAATCCCATGCTTGCTACAATATTCATCAAACTCAACAGAACAATATTCACCACCATTATCACTTCTAAGACATTTCAAGAGCTTACCGATTTCTATTTCAACCAATACATGAAAATTCTTAAAGATGCCAAAAGCATCACTTTTATTTTTCATGCTATAAGCCCACACATTCCTAGAAGTATCATTAATAAAAGTGACAAAATAAATAGAGCTGCCAAGAGATTTTACCTCCATAGGCCCACACACATCAGAGTGTACCAACTCAAGAACTTCTGACTTCCTTGTAGTTGTGCTTGCAAAGGATGTCCTACGTTGTTTCCCGACCAAATAATGGTCACAAGGACTAATTGTGATGTCCTTGACCTTGGGAAAGAGATTTAACTTTTTCAAAGTCTCTAGTCCCTTCTCACTCATGTGTCCCAATCGATGGTGCCACAAATCAGCAGTGGAATCAAATGAGAAGATATTAACCTCCCCTCGAACCAGACTCATCTCAGTTTTGTACAAACTGCAACACTTCTTCCCTTTAGCAACAACAAGAGAACCTTTCACAAGTTTCCACACACCTTGTGCAAATTGTGAACCAAATCCTTCATCATCAAGCATTCCGGTTGACAACAAACTCATCCTTAAATGTAGAATATGTCTGACATTTTTAAGCATCAATCTGTAACCCGTATTTGTTACTATATGCACATCTCCAAGTCCCATAATTTTGGAAGTATCACTATTTCCCATCTTCACTATTCCCAAATCTGAAGATTCATAGGTAGCAAAGAAATTTCTACTTGGAGTTGCATTAAATGATGCCCTCGAGTCAACTACCCAACTAGCATCACAATTGGTCGTCAAACAATCATTCCCACAATCAGAAAGAATCACCATGTCATCATGCACAACATTAGTGTTCATTTCTCCTTGATCTTTGTTGTCCTTATTTTTCAAGTCTTTCTTGAGCTTCCAACAATCCTTCTTCATATGACTTGTCTTGTCACAATAATAACACTTCAAGTGCTTCCTGGATTTAGGCCTTCCTCGATTCTTGTCCCTTCTGTTTGTGTCTCTATTTCTAGATCTACCTCTTGCCTCTTCTGACACTAATGCATGAGACCCTGAAGTTGGTAGAGATTTTTCTCACCTCCTCATTCAGTAAACTGCTTGTTACCATATCCATTGTGAGTTTTCCATCTGGAGCAGCATTGCTCAAAGATATCACTAATGTTTCCCAACTTTCTGGCAAAGTGTTGAGGAGCAGGATAGCTTGTCATTCCTCATCTAGAGCCATCTTCATCCTGACAAGTTGAGTAATAATATTCTTCATCTCATTGAGATGCTCACTTATGTCAGTTCCATCCATATACCTCAAATTCACCAATTTCCTTATCAAAAGGATCTTATTGCCAGTAGTATTCCTCTCATAAACTTCTTGGAGTTTATCCCATATTGCTTTTGAGAACGTCAATTCAGAAACATGATGATACACAACTTCATCTACCCATTGTCTCAAGCAGGCCATAGCCTTCCTATCCAACTTATTCCAATCTTTTTCAGTCACCTCTGCCAGTTTTTGACCGGTGATAGGTTCATATAAATCCTTGAAATATAGATGATCAATCATCTTTCATTTCCAATAATGCCAGTTACTAGGCTCCTTAAGAGATATCATCTTAACATACTTCTCATCAGCCATCTTGTTGAAATATAAATCATAGACACACCAACTAGGCTCTTAGAAATTTCGTCGAAAGCCTGGTGGGCATCAAATATCAACAACCAAAACTTGCAAACTTGGCTCTGATACCACTTGTTGGGATTAACCAAACAAACCAAATACAAACCCTTATTTCAACACATAAGGATGAAAAGTACCAAGCAAATAGAGAGAGACAACAAGATAATTTTACGTGGAAAACCCCAAATTTGAGGAAAAAACCACGGGGCAAACGGTCAGATCAAATTCACTATATCATAATTTTGATACAAAATAGCTCCACAGGAGAACAAACTCCCCAATACCAATTTACTGTACTTTCAACAAAATTGGTATAAAGTCATAAAAGACAATAGAGAAAGAATATTACAAATTAAGAACTTGACGAAGTTACCATTGATGATTACAAGTCAATCTCAACAAAACATTCACCTTTCTTCAATCCACACAATTTTCTTTTTCCTTTGCAGCAATTTTTCTCCAGAACCCCAAAACTAAAAACCCCAAAGAAGAAAAGCGTGTACGTTGCTTTTATCCCTTTCAACTAACCAAATCTGGAAAATTTTGGTTTTTACCTAAAACAGAGTTGTAAGTTCATGTATTTACGAAAGAAGGACAACCCAACAATGACTGCATTAGAAAGAATCAGTTGTTACTCATCAAATCTTTCATTGTTCATGTATGACACTCTTATAAAAATAAAATCTATAATAAGCAATCATAAATCTATAGCCGTTCTCAAAAAAAAGGTGACCAAACATATATAACGGTTGTTTATATAAGCACAGATCAAAATCAAAAGTACCCAAGAATTAATAAGCAAAGAAGAAGAAACGGGAAGGCTTACAGTATTCAAACAAAGAAGAGATGCAAACGTGCGTATGGACATGGCCGCTTGGGCATGAAACTGCTACACGGCAATGGTTTCACAGAAATAAATAGTAGAGTTGTTTCCTCCTAAGACTCCGAAAATCTCTGTTTAGAGCCCTCCTTTTCGGGTTTTCCATTACAGATTAATCTGGTTAACATGTTTATGGATATCTTATGGTCTGTTCATTTCGAAAGATTTGATTTAACAACTAGTAATGTGAATTGTTAACATGAACTGCAGGCCTCTCTCTATGTTTCCATATGCTTAATCCTATTCGACAAAACTGACAGAAACTATGAACCTTTCATTGGTATTTATTGGGTCACATTGAATTCATTCTAGGAGCTTTGACTTGTCTGGGATTTGTTTCGAAATAGTGTTCCTTCTACATTGCTTAAATGGGCGATGGTTAAAAACAATATGTACTCTTGTATACATTCAGATTGACTATTACGAGATCCTTCAACATGTTAGAAACAGTGCTATCAAAAAGTTATTGTATTCCACAGATCTTGTAATAGTGCTACAAGCAAACAGCTTTAGTACTTTGCAAGTCTTTCCTATAGCATGAATTTGAGAAGCTGTCAATTTTCTGTTTGTTACAAATGAATGATTGAAATTTCAAAATAATGGACATCATTCTTTAGATTGCTATGAATATACAAATCACATGAACAACTCATGTTGCTTCCAACAAATCTTTTCTAGTTGTAGGCACAAATTTTCACTGAGAAATTAACGCATGGAGCAAACATTTTATTGCAGCAATGAACTTAAGATGGATGTTAGAGCGAATCATGCTGCCACTATCCTGAAAGCTTGTTGCCAAATATCTTGGAGAACACTCCCCGCATGAAACTAATCAAATCTCCCGTTACCTCTGACTTTGCCCTCCACGCAATGTGTTCATCTGGCCTTACCAAAATAGCGCCCCTATCGGTTATCTGACACAAGTCCCACCAAGAGGACGAAGCTGAAGAACTTCTAGCAGCCGTAACATTGACAACGTTGTGTATTGAGATTGATGGCAGTTTACATTCATCCATGTTTTCTGTAAAGGATTTATTTGGCCACATAATACAGGTTTTAAGCGAGGTGTTAAACTCCTTTGCTATCTTGGCGCAGGCTTCAGCAAGGTTCAATGATTCCTTCTTTGGTGCTATGATAAGAATAAATTCAAGCCTATCCAAGCTGACAAGGTCTAAAGTGGAGAATATATCCTGCACAAACACTAATATTTAATACATCGAAGTGAGAAGTTTGTTAAACCAAGGAAACAGTTCTTCAAGATAACATACTCTGTTCAGTATATTGTCCAAGACCATAATTTTCATATGTGGCAATCGTGATCCAGGCTCTGAAGAGGGAACATAGTCTTTTCTCCTACCTGTAGTAACATCTGCTACATAATGTGACTCATTGGCAGTTTCGGGAACAAGAGCTCCTTCCATGTACCTGATAACATTAAACATAATAATTGCTCAAACATCAGAGAGTAAAGTGCTAATAAAAGCATAGGAAGCAGCTGATAGGGAAATTTTAGAACTAACTACCATGTCTGTGGATGTTTTACAGAGAGATGGATATAGTATGGCTTCAGAATACTGACTATATAATTCTTAAAATGATATTAACCTGAAACCAAGATCTTCGGCTGGAAATTGCAACTGAAGGCTCTTCCCTTCATCAAAGATGGCTCTTAACCTGGAAAGCCTAGCAGATCCAAGTGGATTATATTCATTCAAAATAGATTCCCGTAGTTGGGCACGACCTATGCTGAAAATTCCTTCCAACACAGCTTTCTGTAGTTTTAAGGGTAGAATGTCACCAACCCCCATGTTAATCATCTTGTGCACTGCCAAATGATGAGAAGAAATAACATATCAGGTCATATTTCTTTAATAAGGTTGACGGTGAGCTTAACGACCAAATCATATTGTAGTTAAACATAAAAGTCACCTACAAGTAGAACACATGACTGGAAGGCTATGCCCTTACAAAGCAGCAGTCTTTAATTTGGAACCAAAAAAGAAAAAAAATTCATATCTTGATTTCACATACCAGTATTTGCAACAGATGGATCAAGGCCAAGAGCCACTGGCACGGACATGGCTGCTTTAAAATTTTGAACACTTAAAGCAGTGTTGAATACAGCAATCTAAACAATAAATTTTTTTTGACATTAAGATATCAGAGGAACAGTTTATTATTCACATAGGCACACATAGTTACCGGTTTACGCTCTGTCTCATATGTTTGAATAATAGAAGAAGTTTTCGCCTTAAGTAGGCAAGCAATTTTCCACGCCAAGTTGTGGGCATCCTGAATGCCGGTATTCATTCCTAACCATAGCCCGCATTACAAAACAGAAATCAGAAAGGCAAAATAAAATATTAACTTTGCTTAGACTCAATTTATCTGTGCATCTGTTATTTCATGTTCACTTTATCTCAGTTGTACATACAAACAAAGTTCAGAAGGTAAAAACAATTTATTCTTAAATATAGTCATTCATCACAATTTGTCTTTTCTTTTGAAAGATTTACCAACATATCACTTCATTTACGTACCAAATCCACCAGCTGGGGGAAAACGATGTGCTGCATCACCAACAAGTATAACTCTATTACCACAAGATACAAAATGCTCAGCAACTTCTGCATGCATTATCCATGGTTTCACATCAATAACATTTATGTCCTCTAAATCTTGTCCAATAAGCTTTAGAATAACATCCTTGCACACCTAAATGAAAAGATTTGGTACTAAGTAGATACAATTCTTTCAGTAAAAATATTTGCAAACGCACTGTTTATAAGTAACCTGTACCTCAAAACTGAAATCCTCAATCCTTTGCTGCGGAGGATAAAAGGGCATCTAGACCAAAGACAACAAGTTCAGAGTCATTAAAAGAGCTATTTCAACACAATTAATCAATGCTCAATAAAGAAGCTAGTAAGTGTAGTACATTGCACAGACAGTTGCTATCCTAGTTTGGAACAATATCTTATAATCACAGAAAAAGCCAACAAGTTTTCAAATGAATCCCAAAATCTATATTCTACCTGCAAAACAAATTCACCTTGCTGGAGGTCATGAGCAACAAGGACCCCTATGACATCAGGATTAAATATAAAAAATAACATTCCTGGACGATCACAGAGTAAATACTGCCCAAGATTTTTACTTCTGAAGTGGACACTAACAAGATTCTGCAAGTCCCTTTCACCTTCCATACCTATGCCTATGAGTTTTCTCACTGTACTTCCAGCCCCATCTGCCCCAACAAGAAAATTGCAGAGAATGTTTTTCACAACCCTTTTACCTTCTTTGAAGAAAGCAATGCCAACATTTACTCCATTGGGGTTGGGTCTAACAGACACACATTCATGGCACATGAATATCCTACTTCCTGCCATGTAATCAAGGTTGATTGACTTCGACTCATCACATCCACAAACATGAAAATCTAAACCTTTAAGCTTCTTAAGAAGAAGCTGATTCAGTTTGTACTGGGAAAAGTGTGCCACCGAAATAGGGCTTGCCATCTGCTCAAAATCTGATAAAAAAGAAAACATAACTCACTGATCGACAAACATGAAACAGAAACTAGAAACCAACTGTAAGACATTCCTTTTCACCTTATAAATTACTACCTTGAGGCTGCATGTGATCAACTGACCCAATAATGGGTCCTGATAGGGAAGTACAATAAATGAATTTCCTCCAAAGACCAACTGAAGGTTGTAACTCAAGAATATCCTCAGCCAGTCCATCTAATTTTCGAAATATCTGCAAACAATGATATAATGACATATTTCATGAACCGATTGCTACTTTGGTGCCTAAATGCAATAAACAAAGAAAATCATAGATTAACTTTAATAAAGAAGATAAATAAAACTGAACATTTGACACCATAAATAAATGCATAAAATAAGGAAATCAAAGATTTCAAACAGAAAAGACAACCTAAGGTCTGAATGAATCTGCACCCAAGTAAACCATCAATATAATTTACCAACCATCAGAAACCATTGGGTAAAAACAAAAGAAGAAGAAGACGAAGAGTGAGACCTCCATGGTTCGGTTGTTGATGAAGTGTGCCTGTGGGTGTTGAGAAAAATGCTTACTTCTTTCCACAACCGCACACTTTATGCCTACCGATATATGAAAATTATTCAGATAAAAGATGCAAAGAATGCAGAAAAGCCAAATGCTATCACAAAATACTATACTTCCAAAATAGCTTGAGATATTCATATAATAGCATCAAACAATTAAAATTAATCTACTTGATAAAAAAAGAGCAATATTGCAATGTACAGAAAAATCAACCTAATTTGATGTATAAATATTACTCGAAAATAAGAAAGCACTTAAAGTAAACATGCTACATTCTCCGGGAAAAACAAGCCAAACCAATTTTCCCCAACAGCTGAGTTAATATCAGCATTGATATCCATCATACATTCAGGAAACAAGCAGGATGAAAATTCATGCTCATGCTGAAATAACATTGGAAGTTCATATTTTCCACTTTCTTATCCTCAAATTCTATCATACCCATGAAAGAAGGTTTGGGCTATTCATATGACGGCATCAAAACAAGAGAGTACTATTGCCCGTGTGCATAAAAGAGGTCTATGCCCATTTCATACAAACAGGATGAAACTCATGCTCAAACTACACATTGATATTGAGGTCATTTCTCCCAGTTGGCATTTCTACCCTATAAGAGTCTGCTACCATCAAGAAGCTTAATACTCATCTTGCACGTTATCACTAATCTTAGACTAGTAAAAGAACTCATCTTTGCACGTAATCACTAACCTCAGACAAATAAAAAACATAAAAGGATTCGTATTTGCACAAAATCACTAATCTTAAACAAAATATCAAAAGAAGTGTACCTAATTTGGTGAGGAGGATGGAAAGAACAAGACCAACTGGACCTGCCCCGACGATCAACACAGGAAGGAATTCATCCCCACCCTTCCCTATCCCCAACTCTCTGCCAGAATACCACCTTGAAGGAGCCATGATCGATGGCCAACACCTCCAACATCGTTGAAGACCATGGAAATAGAAAGTTGAAGGCGCCATGTTCAAGGTTGGAAGGGAAGTGATGGTATTCTCTTCAATACCAAATACAACATTCAGCTGCCATGAAAAAAATTATATATCACATACGGCTGCTCATGACTGATTAAAGTCTAATTTACCTCAATACTTAACTCTGTAAAGGCAATTTTTTTAGCTCAGTACCAGCAATAATATCAGATGTGCGACCTATGTCAACCAAGATACAGTAGTTTGTCATAAAATTTGCAAGAATTTTCGCCATTTTTTGACCTCATATACCATATCTTGCGCAAATAATTACAGACATTTTTCACCATTGCAAAGATTTTCGCCATATGTTTGAGATTCATATTCTATATCCACATATCATATTAAAAAAAGAAAGAAAAAAACTACCATACTAATCTGTTAAAAGAAAAAAATTGCAACCATTTTTTGAGATTCATGCATCTCACCTTGGGAAAATAAACACATAAATTTATATTGAACAAAACAGTTACCATAGTAACATTCTAAACACAAACAAGCATTATCAATTCACACACACATAGTAGTCTCAGATAAATCTAAAGACAATGAATCCAAAAGCTTTCGAAAACTTACAACGTGAACTATGCACCCGAGGAGATTGAGAATAACTCTGGAGCAGTCAGTGGTCAAGATGGTCGTCTCCGCAGCCAAGCAGGCAAAAAGGTGGCCACCGACTTGGAACCGGGTGGGTCAGAAAGCCACCATGAAACTGAGTCGCCCACGACGGAAAGGACTTGCATCGGGAAGAGGCGGCAGGAGAAGTACGGCGGCGCCGGCCGGAGAAGGGCGGCGGCGGACAGCGGAGGAGGGAGGGCGGGCGGCGGGAAAGCGGCCCCGGTTGGGATGGGCGTGGGTTTATTTCTTGTTTCGGAAAATATCACAAGTACCCTCAAAGATTCAATATTTACTATTTTAAATGCCTAAACATTTAAATTTATATAATTTACATATATTCATATATTTTAAAAAATATTTAACTATAATATTTTTTTTTGATATGAATACTTTAAATTTAATTTTAAATTTTCTTAAACATATTTTTCTTATGTTTCATATTAAGGATGAACGATATTTAATTTTTTAAAAAAATATTTATTTATAATAAAAAGTATTAGATAAAACAAATTTTTATTTTTAATAAAATATGACAATTTTAAATTCAAATTTCAATCACCTAAAAATTATATATTATATGTTATATTTTATTTTTGATCATCCAAAATTCAAAAATTTGCTTTTCAGCTCATTAATAATATAAATTTAGACTCTATTTATCATTTACTAGTCATTTTTTTAATTTTTATATATAGTGTTAATAAAAATGTAATTTTTATCTATTATCTAGTTTGATATTAATAAAAATAAATTTTATAGGTATTTTTGTCAATAAATTTAAAAATGATCAAATGCGATCATGATTTATATAAAAATTTTAAAAATAATTATATTTAATATAAGTTTGTAAACTTAGCTATTTTTAAAAAAATTAATTTAAATATTTATTATATTTTCCCTTACTATTTTGTTTACACTCTAAACTAAATCGGGTTTGCCACTTTTAATTGAGGCACACAAAATTTTTTTTATTATATGTAAATTTTATCCTTTTTATAACCATTTATTAAAATTAATTTTTTATGACTTTATCCATTATAAAATAATTAAAAAATAGTTAATTCATCACCACTTATATGAGCATATAATTTTAAAAACTAAATAATCAAATATAATAAATTGTATCATTTTGCACCTCCCTTAACTATGGTATTTTTTTCACAAAACTTCAATTTAGTGCAATTAGATATTCAATGATTACATTATAACCTCTAATCATTGCCAATTTTATTTAAAGTCAATTATTTTACTTTTTTCTGTTCTATGATTATTTTTTTTAAAACATACCACGAAAATTGTAAATAATTATGGTATTTATGTGATATGTTTAAAACTAATTAATAATATATATGCATATATATATTAATAACTAAATAGAATTTATTTTTAAAGATTTTTAATTTTATTAGAATTATCTTATTTTTATAATTCATAATTTAAATAAAATTATAATTTAATATTTTCCTAATAATAATAATAAATAATAATAATAATTATAGTTTAAAATTAAGTAAATATTAAGGACTTGTAAAATTATTTGGGTGAAAAACTGAAATTAACTCAATCAATGAGGTCTGAACTCCATACTTTCAATCGTCCACGTGTATCGATACGTCTTGTTGACATGTATCGACACGAGGCCCCCTTCCCACCGACGCAGATCTCAACGACTTCGCGCCTTCGCCCCAACCGATCCCATGCCGCCGGAGATGGGCCGCCGGCCGGCGACGGCCTGATCCTAGCATGTCGGAGCCGGTGGAGCCCCCGACGGGCGTCGTCGGAGCTGCGGCGGCCGACGGGGAGGCGACGGCGACGGACCCGGAGCTGGTCTGCTGCCTGCTCCAGCCGTACTCCGCCGACGCCGGAAACGCGGATTCCGATCCAAGCTACGTCGGAGTACGGAGATTGCTCCTCCACCGCAAGGTCCTCGCGGGCGCCGGATCGCGAAAGGTAGCTCATGGAGTTTTGTGGATTTAGTTCTGGGTATGGTGGGGGATTGGGTTTTGAATTGTTGTGGTTGTAGGATTGGAGGTGTAATGGGAGGGGATATGTAGCTTACCGGAACTACATTCGGAGGCCGAGGAATTGGGAGCAGGTTGTCTTGCCCAGCCAGGCTAGCACTCCGGGGCAAAGGTATGTTGGATTTTTGGTGATGTGATCATGGTTGTCTATTTTTTTGTCTGGATTGGATGTTGTTGGAAATGGATTTTGAAAGAAATTGTTACAAGCCCGGATAAAGGAGGAGAGTTGGGGTCAAAAAGGGCGCCCGGCTATCTAAGATTTGACCATTTGTTATTACATAGATCCTAGTTTAAATCCATTCTCCCAACACCCTTTGGGTATCAGGTAGAAGAATAAGAATTAAGAAGATTATCATTTGAAAATACTGATGACAGCAAGCTTTAAGTTTACAATGTGCAACTGTTTTATGTTGATTCTTTCGCACGTGCAAGATCTGTAGATGAAAATGAGAATTGTTTGCGGGCAAATTGATTATTAGATCTAAAAAATGTGGATTTAAGCTTTGGTTATTTGAATTCTTCTATGATATATTTTTACCACGGAGATTTAGTTATGACATTGAACAACCTTCCAAAGTACGATAGGCTGTAGCTGGGGCTGCTTCTTTCGTCATAAATGTGAAAAAATTATTCTTTTTGCACACAGTTCTGACATCAGGGTAATTTACTGGTTGATGCATCAGTGGGCATTGGACTTCATCCCCAGTTCCCCTCTCTCATCTGTGTGAGGCAGAGAGCTGGTCGTCTAGCAGGGTATGCTTACTAAACTGAACTTTATTGTTTTAGAGAGGAGAACTTAATTGATTCAAAAAATCACTCCGTTTTCGACTTCTATAGCATCGAGAATTATTGCAGTCATTTTACATCTTTTCTGCTGCAGGACTTGCGTGGTGGGAGTTCAGTTGTTGGTCGCCGTACTAGTTTTGACTCCAGTACCACTGATGTTGATCTCATACATCAATATATTCAGCCAGCTTACTCTTTTGTGGGCATGCATTGTATCTTTGATAGCTGTAAAGCCTCAGGTGAAAATCAGTAACCTCGTACGTCCATTATTCTCTTTTATCTCATGACCAAAACTGATAGATATATTTTTGCAGTTACTGTGGTGAAATTTGGACACATGAGTTCAGATCTTCTTGCTTATGGTGCGTCAGATGGAACCTTGCATGTTTGCTCTGTTTCCCACCCTCCTTCAACAGTCCATCTACTGAAAGGGCATACAAAAGATGTCACAGGTTAGTCTGGGTGGTATTGTTTGTAAAATTATTGGGAAAAATATTATTATTTTAGGAAACATTAGACTTCATAGATATGCAGGTTTTCGTGCAAATTTTCTACTTTTTGGCAATTGTTCATTTTGACATATTCGGTAGTCATTGTTACTATTCTTTCTTGTCTATTTGTTTTTATTTGACTTATTTAATTACAGATTTTGATTTTTCATCCAACAACCAGTATATTGCTTCGACATCAATGGATAAAACCATCAGAGTTTGGGAGATGAACAAAGGCCATTGTATTCGAGTGATATATGGAACCTCCTCACAGCATTGCATTCGTTTCCATCCAGTGAGTGCCTTGTCGACTAGCTGATTGTATATTGGAAATATAGATGTTCGTGTAATTAAATGGAAATATCTGTTAGCTTAAGGATTTTACATTTGCAATTTCAAAGTAAACAACAAAATTTATCCTCCTCTGTCTGTGGCTTATCTTGTTCCACTTAATTGATGACCCTGACATACTCATAGTGCTAATTAATCTTAAATACATTTGCTTCTGGTCTTTTTTATAGAAAGTTACTTTTTTTCTGTGATAATGGGCTTTTGATGGCTACATCTTTTGTGCAGGTAAACAACAACTTTCTTTCAGTTGGCAACACAAGTAGAGAAATCACTGTGAGTATGCATTGCATGTTTTGAGGGGAAAAAAGTTAAAAGTCGTATTAATTGTGTTCTATGTTGCTTGACAAAATATACTTTTAAGATTAGTTGGTTTGTACATGAAAAACCTACTTTCAGAAGAATTTAATACATGTTGGTTGCAGAATGAGGCATGAACTGTTATGTTTTTTAGCATAACAAGTTTATGATGCATTGAAGATCATCTATCAACTTACTAGTTCTTTTGTTCTTGCACTCACAGTGTTTTAGTCATTGAATGCGAATAGAATTCAATGCTCAAATACATTACAGATCATTTTCTTTTGTTCAACAGGTAATAAATTTCAGCACTGGGCGTGTCATAAATAAAGCATTATTTGATAATGAAGTTACAGCTATGGATCATGATCACACTGGTCAACTTGTTTTTTGTGGGGACGCTCAGGTCTTTTCTAAAACTTGATTATGCAATCAGCCAGACATATTTTTGAACTTTCGATTGTGACATAGTAATTTCTTTCAAACAACAGGGTTGTGTATATACAGTTACTATGAATTCCCATACAGGAGCATTATCCAAATCTCACCGCAATCGAAATGGCAGTAAGCGCAGAGCTCCAATCACCACTGTGCAATATCGTATATTTTCCTTGTTAGCACATGGACCAGTGCTTCTTGCTTGTGGTCAGGACGGAAGTCTTTCATTTTTCAGGTTTTTTTACTTTATTTGACTAAGACATGCTTTGGGTCTTGTTGAAACTCTTTAAATTAAAGCTAACATTAGTCTATTTTAGTGTTGCTTTGGAGGTGCATGGTTACTTGACTCTACGATGTTCTCTTAAGTTGGCTCCACGAGTTCACAGTATACGTGCGTCCTTTTGTCCACTGCTGTCTTTAGAAAAGGGGAGTTCATTGGTATGTTCTTTTTCATTTGTGGGGATTCTTATAGTGCCCTTATTGTGCCTTCTTATTCACTGCGTTTACTTTGCATCATTCAATGGCATAACTGTCGTCGTCTAGTGGTGGTCTTGAAACAAGGGCCACAAAAACACAACATAAAACTTTATGTTGCTTGACCTTCTTGCATTGGTGTGTACTGTCCCTCTTCTTCCATTGGTTAAGGACTATCAAATAGACGTCCTGAATTCTCAATGCTCTTGACCTTCAGAAAGAAAGTATTTTAACTATCATGCCTAATGGGTAGACTTTTTAAGTTAGTTATCAGGCTTAACTACGGTTTTTTTATGTTCTTAATTTTCACTTTTAACTGATGAAGTAGTGCAATGTATCAGTTTCTGGGAGTGAGGATTCAAATGTCTACTTCTATGACTTGACAAAGCCAAAGCATACGTGTGTAAATAAGTTGCAGGTTCACAACTCAGACTCAGAGTTCATCGTAGACCATCATTGAGTGATGATTCAAATGTCTGCTTCTTTGTGGGCGTTTTTGCAGGGCCATGGCTCAGCCGTGATAGGAGTTGCTTGGAATCATGGCGAGAACTTGTTGGCATCTTCAGATTCTGATGGCACCGTCATTGTTTGGAAGCGGGCAAAAACTGTAAACAATCAACAATAAGGACACAATTTTAAGTCTTTGTACCCCAATCAATATAGCAATTCAATTGTTGTATGCTATCTTGTTCCATTTTTCCCCTTGTTTGATCAACATTACATTTGGCATTTATCAACACGATGTATTGACATAGACGATGTTATCGACGTATAAAACAAGGAAGAGAAGTCGCAGATCTCAACCCTTGCCAACCCATCCCAAGCTGCCAATGATGGTTAAAAGGTAAAATTAACTTTTATTATTACATTGCTCATCATGAAACTGTAGTAATATAGTATTTATAGCAACGAGGGCAATACAACAAGAAGTGCTAATAGTATACATATCAGATGAAATATATCTCCGATGATGTCTCAAATTAAAAATCCCATCCATAAAAGATGGAGCTCCATTCACCAAACTTCACAAAAGAACTCTTCCTCTCAAACCCTGCCACTCTCGTGGAATTCCCAAAAGTACTACCCTGCAAACGACCAATCACATTATCAGCATTTGTATACCAAGTCCGACAAAATACCAACATCAAATTCAATTCAAAGAACATTCAACGCATCTTGTCATATTCATCCATTTTTATGAGGAACAGACCACTGCAATGTAGTATGAGATTACCTTATAACACTGTTTTGATTCAGTATCACAGACTGGGTAATCAGATGGGCAGCAATATCGGTGGTCCTTACAGCAAACTGCCGACTCCAACTCACAGCAGCTCCATGAGAGGCAGAACCCAAGGATTTTCCAGCTGCAGCAGCAGGTGCTCCCAGCAGGGCAGTAGGAGGTGAGGCTACATTTGGTTGGACCCGGAGGTGGCAGTGGAGGGGGGTTTGGTCTGGTCTTGATTGGATAGGAAGCTAGCTTGTATATCCCGCATACTCCTTCACTGTTGCCACCATTCCTAAGCAAGTGAATATATCCACTCATACCCCACTTAGTCCCCCATGAGTTCTTCATTATCCAGTAGTCAACCCCATTCTCTGAGCCATAACCAACCAGCAGCCCAGCATGATCCAAAGCAGTTGAGCAAGGTCCACTAAATATCCCCTGTTGTTCAAATTGTTAACTTCGTCAAATATAAGTAAGTTGAAACCATTCTTCTTCTTCTTCTTCCATTTGATACAAAAAACGTGGTGTAGGCATGGATCTAACTAGGATCCACGTAATGACAAAGGTTTGATTGCCTGATGTCTTTCATGATGCTAACCCTGTTCGTTCATCT
Organism: Piper betle; assembly: GCA_033002965.1. Taxonomy (NCBI): domain Eukaryota; kingdom Viridiplantae; phylum Streptophyta; class Magnoliopsida; order Piperales; family Piperaceae; genus Piper; species Piper betle. The sequence goes on along the minus strand of JAURVB010013103.1, from coordinate 186,086 downwards.
AGGGTTGGGACCAACAATGTCCGAGCAATGGTAGAGTTAAGTATATCGAAATCATGAAAAGAAAAAAGTAGTAGTCTTACCTTTGAGTAGAGTTGAAACGCTCTCTCACTACCACACAAGCCCACACTAACAGGTTGAGAAGCCAGTGCATGCAGTAGTTGCTGCTCATCGTTTGGAGGCACACTAGAATAGCTATCTATCGTTACAACATGACGATTTGCCTACGAAAAGATAGCCGGTTGATGAGTCTAGTAATGGTGCAAAATATTGACAAGAAGGAACTTGGAAGAGATGAACATACCTTTTCTTTGATGCAAGTTCTATCCGCAGCTTTATATGGGTAATCTTCTTCCGTATCAATTCCCCCATTTTGAATTACCCATCTAAAGGCATAGTTCATTAGCCCTCCTCCACAGCCATTGTTGTATGATCTGTCACAGTCACAAAGTTCCTGCTCAGAGAGGCTTACGAGGGATCCTGTGACTATCTTGTTTATGCCTTCTATGGCACCTGTGGCTGAGAAAGCCCAACAATCACCTAAAAAAGAAACAAGTGGGCATTTGATAAATATTACCATAAGTGTGAGAATCCCCTAAATTGCAAGCAATAGCTACTTTCTATGGTATCACAAACAACTTGTCATCTAGTTTGATCCTTGCAAATTATTGACAACATCATCTTCTACTACAATAATAAGTAGATTGAATCAGTATAAACCCACAAAAAAGAAGATAAAAAATCTGATCTTCCTAACTTAGAAGGTTGAAAAGTCAACCCTCGGAAGCCATCAATCAAACATACCACAACTACCCTGATCCTTCACCGACGTCACCGCCCCTTTCTTCCTCCAATCCACCGCCACCGGCACGTCCTTCATCGGCAGCCACCTCGCCGGAGGCGGCCGCCCGGACAGCCCCTCGGCCGAGGCCGAGCATGGTGCTCTTGAACTCGTCCGCCGTCAAGTCGGCGAAGTGGTTGAGCTCGAGGGTGTAGGTGAAGTTGGCCAAGCCGTTGTGCCGGCGGACGTAGGCGAGGTTGTCCTCGAAGACCCGGAGCCGGTGCAGCCGCTCCGACTCCGACGAGTAGGCCTTCCCGTGGTCGCGGCACCACGCGTCGAAGAGGTCCGGGTCGGCGGCTGCCGACGCCGACGCCGACGCCGCTAGGAGGGCGCCGACGGCGGCGAGGAGGAGGCGGCGGAGGTCCATCGGCGGCGGCGGGGAGGGGACGCACGTGCTGCACGTGGTCGCACAATCTAGTGAGAAATCTTTATCATTAGAGATAAAAAGTGACCCTTTCAAGATGAGATAATTTACGACACTAACCATGCTTCTAAGATAATTACTTAAAATTTAGGCTTAATTTAATTGATGAATTAGCCGGTAGGCTAAAAATTCGAAATAAATTTTAATTATAATAGAAGTTTAAAAAACTAATTATAATATAAAAATTATTTAAAGGATTCAAACAAATCTTAATTATAATGAAAAAATAATATTTTTACTAATAAAGAATTAAATGATAATATTATAAAATAATTAGACAATGCACGACAAAACAAATCTTAATTAAAATACAAAAAGTAAAATTTTTACTAATAAAAAATAAATAATAATATTATAAAATAATTAGATAATACTTTAAAACTTCACTTTAAAATGATTAGTTATTTTAGAGAATTTAAGAACCTATATTTGTATTAGTACCCCTTTTTTTAAGATGTTGAAATATATTCAATACTCTTTCGCATGCCTTTATATGTGGAGTAGGGCTTATCACTTGTCACTTGTCACTTGTCATTGAGCTGATCATTTATGAGCCTTAATTGGTGACATGAGCTATTTCCCTAAAAAAATTATCCCCCTTGATTTATTTGTCGACTTTATTTAATAATTTTTTTAAATAAAAAATAAAATCAAATAACTAATTTTAGCACACTTGCGTAACTACGTCCGTATAACATTGGGTTTATCACTCGTAAGCTTTAACAAACCTAGTCACGAGTAAAGAGTCCCATAGGTTGGTTAGTTTTAATATCATGTGAAAATAGATTTATGGACTTTAATCAAATATAATTAACAGCCCTAAAGAACTTAAGAACTTATATTTATGTTAGTTATCGTCTTTTCTTCACATAGACGTGAGACTATACTCAATATACATGTAACAATCCATGAGAAAACAAAACTTCATTGTAATAAAAAAATACTAAATGATTCGAAATAAATTTTAATTACAATAAAAAGTAAATTTTTACTAATAAAAAATATAAAATAATATTATAAAATAATTAGAAGATATTGAAAGTCTATATTAATATAGATTCTTATTAAATAATGGTGAGATAGTTTATAATAATTATATAATATTTTTAGATTTTAATTTGAAAAACAAATTTTAATTTAATGGAAAGAAAGATTATAAAATTATTTTATTTTTTATTTAATTGATTAGCCAAATCTCCAATTTTAACTTCTAATTTTTCGTAATAAGAGTAGATCGGGCCTAAAAAATTTTCTTGCGTCCATTATCATCTACTTGGCCATAAAACTTATTTTTCAATATAATTTATGATTAAACGGTAAAAAGATGTTATATTTACTATTCAACGGTGGTTTACATGAATTTTGTTATCAGTAAAATTTTTATTTAATATTTTAAATACGCCGATATTTTGAGTTGGGTTTAGAGAGAGAATTGTTACGTGGATGAACCACCTTCTTGTTTTAGGACCAGTAATTACAGTTTTACAACACACTCTGAAAGAAGAAGACAGGTCTGAAAATTGAGATTTAAAGATAGAAATGAGTGAAAACAAAGCAGAGATTACATATAATGTATAGGAATTAGGATGGGCAGATGGTCATTGTAACACTTTGAAGCTCCTCATGTTTCACACTTCCAATATCTTATCCTTCTTCACATCCTCATCCTTCCCTTCTGCCTTTCCTTCCCCAACCTCCTTTTCAGCTCTCTCCTTCTCTAGGATGGCCACCATCTTCTTCTCATGTAGAAACTTAACAAGGCCTTCAAGTGCAATATCAGAGTCATCACTCTTCATCAGCTCCTCGGCCACTTCCGCCGGGGTGACATCCACCTTCTCCATCAAAACTTCAATCTCAGGAAACAGTTTATGATCTTGGATGATCAAGTAGTTGGCGGCCAGGACCTTGAAGGCATTGAACTTGCAATATGACATGTGAATGTGCATGTCCATTCTCCCAGGTCGAAGCAGTGCTGGGTCTATTTTCTCCTTGTGGTTGGTTGTGAAGATGATGATCCTCTCGTCGCCGCAGCTCGACCATAAGCCATCGATGAAGTTGAGCAGGCCAGATAGAGTTAACTAAAGAAGATAAACAAATTAAATTGATTATTCATGAATCCAAGTTAATTGATTATACTTCAAAAAACAAAAAATTGTACTCTATGTATTGAGGTTTTTAGAATATATATTTCACATCGGAGGGAATCAAGAGTAAAAATCAATATACACATTCAAAGGCAAACTTTCACATTGTGACATTATTTATCATAGCATGGCATCTCTGTACCAAAAGAAAACCGTACCTAAAATTTTTCAAGTGTAAAAACTATAATTGTGGTAGCATACCTGCTTGTCAGGGTTAGGCCGGATCATTCTTCCTCTTCTAATCACAACAGGCTGCTCTTCGTCTTCCCGGTCCTCGAGATCAATGCTACAATCTATGTCCTCCACAACCAAGATCGACCGATTCGCCGTCGCGACGAGCAACTTTCTGAGCTCAGAATTGCACTGCAAATCAGTGAGCTCAAGATCATATATGCTAAAGTTCAAGTAGTTGGCCATGGCAGCAATCAAACTCGACTTGCCGGTTCCTGGTGGACCATACAACAAATACCCACGTTTCCATGCCTTCCCAACCTTCCTATAGTAATCCTTCCTCTCCAAAAACCGGTCAAGATCTGCCATTATCTCCCCTTTGAGCTCTGGGTCCATTGCCAAAGTGTGGAAGGTGGAGGGATGGTCGAGGTTGATGGGGATCCATGGATCTGGTTTGCCACCATGGATGTGATCATGCCTTATGGTGTGGAGCTTCACTCCCTTTTGGGCCTCTTTCATGGACTTGTATAGAGAGAGTATGCGAGGCAAGTAGGAGTGCAATACCTTTTCTTGGTGTTTCTTATGGAAGCTAAGTGTGAAGTATCTATTGTAGAGCTCGATTGAAGATTCATAGTCATCGGAATAGCGGGTCCTGCTCTCGGTCTTTCTGTGGCCAGGCGTCCACTTGAGTTCCATTCCTTCAAAGTGATCAACAATCTCTTGGTCCTCATCTGCCACAACCAAAATGCTCTTGTCCCTCACCGGCTTGCTTACTTTGAGCCTCTTGGTGGTGGTGGTGGTGGTGGAGAACATCCTGCCCAGGTAAATTTCTGCGGCTGCGTAGATTTGATTGAGTTCAAACCCATCGAACTCCTCGATGGTGATGATGATGAATTGGGAGGAGAAGCGGAGAGAAAGCCGCAGAGGGAAGAGAAGAGGTAGCTTTGGAGCTCATGGGGGATGAGGTCATTGGCCACAGAGCGGACTAGCATGACCGAGGCAGCCAGTGAAGCTGCTGCTGTTAGCGCCGCCTTTGCGCTTGCCATGCCCAGAAACCAAACAGTACTCTAAATCAATTGTGAAGATTCAATCCAATGAAATCAACCATGAAGGAAATGGGTTAAGTTTGAAGATTCTGAGAGGAATTCTGAATACGGGTGATCAGAGAACTACCAAGACTAAGAAGAATGGTGTCGTTTGGAGTAGGAAGGTAGCCACTCTGTTTATATCAAAGCACAAGTCTTGATCAATAAGTTTTCATCTCTCACCGTGGTCTGTGCTTCTACCTTCCATGAAATTTCCTTAGCATCAAGTCTTCTCTGATTAGTCTCTGCAAGACAGAGGTCATTACCAGCAGCTAAAGACTTTAGAATACTTTCGCCGTTTACAATAGATCCTTGTTGATCCGTGTTAGTCAAGTGTACAATGGTCCTCGTCCTTCCTAGCCACCCGTCCAACACTGCATTTTTTATCCGTGGTGATCTAACTAGTCTTGTTATAAGGTTGCCTACTTATGTGTTTCGTCTAGCTAGCACACTATTCTCCTAAATTAAACATACTCATGACATGTATGATAGAATATGCTACATCTTTCTAGTCAATTTTGTAACATATAAGGAGAAAAAATATCCTGCCCCGAAGCTTGATCTGGGTCATCCGAGGCGGCCTAGATTTATTATTTAAAAAAACTAAACTCCTCCATTGACATCAGAAGCTGCCCCATCATGGCCGCAGTGACTCCCTCTTCTACCCTACTCCCCCCCCCCACCGTAGACACCCCCGCCATAGCAGACGCCCTTCCTCTTTGCTTCCCCTCAACCTTGTCGCCCTGCCATTCATTGACTGACCATGGCTGGAGTTGGTTGTGGGGTAGCTAAACATGGCCACTCGCGGCCACTGATATTATTTGGGGAGGTTTATTTTTATTTTTAATTTATTAAAAATAATAATAGATTTGAGCCGTCCTTATAATTAGATGAGTAGATCAAAGTGTGGGGCAAAAAAAATTTCTACCCGTGGACACACGTTAACATTTTTCATATATATACATAATCTTTTTATAACTTGTGTACATGAGCATTCTGAGCAGTGAGGCATACGAGGGAAGCCAATAATTGATGGGCCATGGAACGATCCGGGCTAGACCCATTTGGGTTTTGTAGGAAGTTAGTGGGCTACACAAAATTGAGCCCAAGCCAAGCAAATTCATGGCAAGCATCATCTCCTCAATTACATTCATGAAAAATAAGCAATAAAGTTTTCAATTTCCATTCTCTTTAAAAAAATTCCATTCTTCAATGGCTAAGGGAATTCCACGTGGAATTGCTTTTCACCCTCAACCACATAAAAACAAGGATATCCATATGAGAATCTTCTTTACGGAGTCGTAACCAAGTGGCCTCCTTTTCATTACCTGCATCCAACTAAACCACATCATGAACACTCCCTCCAGCTCATAGCTATGAGACCCATGTTATATTTACATGAAGCAGCAAGCATTCTAGGTTGCACATTTGCTCATGCAAGCCAAGCTTCTTCTTCGCCATTTCTCTTACTAGCAACAATGGTAATTTCCCAGCGCCTCTTAACAATTAGTCAACTAGTTGTATATATTGTTAGTGTGTTTTATGACTATTCTACTCTTTTGAGTGTTAGAATATTATGGTGGGTAGAGAGAAGAGCCCCATACTGGTGGGTCTGTGGGCCGGTGTAGGCGGTGGCGCCTGGGACGACGGTGTGTTCACGGCGATCCGGCAGCTCGTCGTCTATCATGGAACTGCAATTGACTAGATCCAGGTAGAGTATGATAGGAAGGGAAGCTCTGTATGGGGGGAGAGAAGCATGGTGGATAATGGGCTGCCAAATTTGACAAGGTGACATTCAATAAAGATATTCATGTTTTGTTAATTTTGCTCCTAAGCTATAACTTGGTTTGAACACGATATTTAATTTTCTTATATTAAAATAAATATTAAATAGCTTTTGGGTCAAACAATTAAATTTTAAATGGTTCGATTAAAGTATAATTAAAAGGGAAAATATTTCAAAATTAAATACCTAATTAAATAAAATTAGCTAGACCATTTTTTCATGACTAATAATGACTTGTTCATAATTAGCAGGTTAAGCTTGACTACCCGGACGAGGTCCTAACTTCAATAAGTGGACACTATAGACCAATCTCCCGTGGACACCCTACCCTTGTCCGATCACTCACACTTGAAAGCAACCAAAAGAAGTATGGTGCTCAACAAGGAACATACTTCTCGCCCCCCACCAGTGGGAAGATTGCAGGTTTCCATGGCAAGGCAGGCGGGTATCTTGACTCGTTAGGTGTTTATTTGAAGCCACTCAAGGTTAACACAACCTCCATGAAATATCTAGTGCCATCTCTGAGCCATTTTTTTAATGGAAGCTCTAATGGGAATTACATGGGTATTTACAGTATGGTGCAAGAAACAGTTGTAGGGGCAGTGATATTGTTGTTGCTTTTAGAGAGAAAGGAGACGACAACAATTCTTTTCATGAGATGACTAATAATATTTCAAGGTAAACTTCAAGAGATCAAGAATTGGGTCATTCTGAATCTAAATCCAAGGTGACCCAACAATCATTTCCATAAACATTTGAGTGATGCTAATTGTTTATTATGACTACGTACCATTGATTGCTCTTGCATGCAGGTTGGGGCCTATCCAAGTGCTGGGGGTCCTGTGAAGCTTGGACTTTGGGGTGGCAATGGTGGAAGCATATTCGATGATGGTACTCATTACAATGGTATTAGACAAATCAACATATCTCGAAATGCTGGCTTACCCATTAGAGTGTTGTATGATAAGAATGGGCGAGCAGTGTGGGGGAGCAAGCATGGAGGAACTGGAGGAATCAAAGCAGACAAGGTTAACTTTATAACCATCAACTGTATATAATTACATCTTCTCTCATTACATTCAAAGTTTTATAACCTGATCAAATGTTTTTCTTCTCTGCAGATTGTATTTGATATTCATATTAAGTTCTAACTCAGATAACAGGATCCTATGGCACAACACTAGTCATGGGACCAACTGCAGTAAAATGCATTGCATTCCATACCAGAAAGAGGAAGTATGGGCCATTTGAGGAGGAACAAGGGATGCCTTTCTCGTCTAAGAAGGGGGAAGGGATGACAGCCGTGTTTCATGGGAGGAAAGGATGGTACATAGATGGTATTGGAGTTCATTTACTTGAAAGAAAAATAGCGCTCCCTACGCCTCTCCCTCCTCCAACCAATTCTAATATATCCAAGCCAGTCTATCAAAGTAATAATCCCATAACAGAGGCAAATGCATTATATATCATTCTTGGATGTTTTATCAATATAAATGTGCAGTTGAAAATGCTCATTGAAGAGAATTAGGTGATAGATGTCTTATAAGAGAAGATCATAATGTGTTAACACTGTAAAAAATACTATATTTTTGCCCATAATTAATTTATTTTTGAATTTTCTTATTGGTTGAAAATCGTAAGCAATATTTCTAAGTTGATCTATCAATGGTTGATAAACATAGGCATCAACGCTTACCACCCTTGATACAATTTTTCGTGGTTGTTCCATAGACTATGCATTCCTCGACGACAGTATAATCCATGTGGTAGATTATATGTACTCCTAAATTGATAGATATGAATTATATTGTTGCGAGCCGTAGTTTAAATACGCTGGACTTTGATTCAACTTAACAATCTATACATGGAGTAGAGTCGACTCATAGTTAATTCTATGCTGACCGAGAGATATTTTTATTATTTTCAATTCAACAAACAAAAAAATATATGAAATTAATATATATGGATCTTCTTGACATTAGAAATTGATGGATCTATGATTTATGTTATTCTAAAGGTTCATATAACTAAATAAAAAAATGAAATATCTTTCACTAACTCTTTTTACTTGAAGCGAGAGTCAATTATAAAATTGATCATCAGAGAGTCATCCGAGTATGTAGCTTAGCTCAAGAAACCATACTTGAGTGAATTCGAACCAAGGAGTTTTGAAGGAAAAAAGAATTGGAAAACTATTTGCATAGAAAAAAACAGTCTGAATAGTTAGTGCCCATGTCAATATTTTTCATTAATTGACTACAAAAATAAATCTAAAACAGGGCAAATATACACATTTTTACTATATAGAAACATCAAACCTTAGATTAATACAGACAAAAGTGGTTATTTTAGGTTATAATTAATCTTTTGTGTATGTATTCTTTTTATTGGATAATTAATTAGGTTAATTTAGGGTTATGTTCTTAGCCCTTAGGGAATATGCAACATAAAAATAACTACTTTTCTGCACCTTTAAAAGAAAATCGCAGAAAAAAGTTTTAATTTTTGCCACACATCACCACACTTTTTCCACGATTATTAGAATAGTAATATATATATGAAACAAATGATCATCATATAATTATCAAGTACAATTTTAGGCTCGTTATAGTGTTGTGAAGGAAGCAGTTCCATCAGGATCTCGGCCATGTGATGGTGAAGGAGGCAGGCCATGGGATGATGGAGTATATTCTGGTGTCAAGCAGATTTTCTTGGCAAGAGCAGAAGCCATCATCTCTATTCAGATTGAGTATGACGGAAATGGTCCATCCGTTTGGTCTTCAAGGCATGGTGGTGACATTGGCGCGCCCACACACCGGGTATCAATATCGTCGTCCTCAACGATTGATTATTGCTTCGACGTTTTAATCGATGACCGAAATTTAATTGTGAGTATGGTTTTGATGTGCAACCTGCAGATTAAATTTGAGTACCCCAATGAAGTGCTCAACTGCATATGTGGTTACTACAGCTCCATTGATAGAGGTGTATCAAATGCAGTGATCAAGTCCTTGGCAAAGTTGGCATCTACACAAGTAGAGGCAAGGATGCCCCCTTTGGGGAAGAGGTTGACACATTCTTCACTTCTACTACAACTCAAGGGAAGGTGGTGGGATTCCATGGCTGGAGTGGACTCTATCTTGATGCTGTTGGAGTTCACATGGAGCACTGGTTAGGAGAAGGGAAACCAGTGAAATCCATGATTTCCAGGCTCTTTGGCTAGGTTTATACATATTCAATTCCAGAGCCATCATAGCATAATATACACATCTATATATGCTAGCTTACTACTTTTGGGGATGATCTCTAAATAAATTAAATTACTGGTACTGGAGTTGCATTAGTAGGCTTAAAACTTATTCATTTTTTTGCTCTCTATTTTAGAGTTTCTGGTTTTGGGTTTCAGGTTTTATTTATACATGTTTAAAATTATATATTTATGCACATATATATTGTTTAAAAACTCAAAATTTGAATGTAATCGTAATTGAGGGAACAACGGCAATTTTAAGTATAATTTTAATGGAAGGTTCCAATATATACATACTAACCATATTGCATTTAAGAAGGGAAAATATTAATTATGCATAATATGAACGATTATAACTTGGCCTTTAGGGACCAGTAGCAATAAGTTTGTACCTCTAAGCAACCTCTTTTTGCTGGTTTTTTAGTCAAATAATGAGAAAAATTTGCGTCCATGCAGGACTGTACTAGATCAATTTTTATTCAATGATGGATGGACAATTTGGTTGGATTGACCTTTTTCTCCAGCTTGCATGGATGTATGGATTATTTTCAGAGTTTGTCATCAATCTCATGCAGAGCACAGCTTTCAACCTGCAAGCTGCCATAACAATAGTTGCCATCCTTTGATGTAGAAGAACTTGATACATAGTTGCCATTAGCTAATCTTATAGAATAGAAGAACATTTTCGTATTATGTCCACTTTGAATAATGACTATCAGTGCAATTATGTAAGAAATCACTTAATGTACTTGATTATAATGCCAAATATTCCTGTCTAATTTATTCAGCATTATAATTTCCAATTAAAGATAAAAAATATATTAATCAAATTTGCATTTTGCGCAGGCAATAATATTATCCTACGTTGTTTTCTTACATATTATCGTTAATCATATCACTTAGCCATACTTTCTTGCTTTCAAGAAAATTAACATAGTATAATATGAGAGTTTTTTCCCGCGTTTTAAGACGTTATTTGGTATAAAGTGCACGTAAACAGAAGCTCTCTACATGTTATTGAATTAGTTAATGACAATATTGTTGTATAAATGAGGTCTAATTAAGTTGCATGTACATGCTGGCCATTCGATTGACGTTTTGGTATTTTGTTAAGGAAATGTTGTATTGTTCATTGAATAATTTGTGTAAAACTTGACTTGTCGGTTCAGTGTTTTCGACTGGTTTGCGCTTTGGTTTGGGTTGGTTAGCATTCGGCTAATCCGGTTCGATCGTGTTGGCGTTAAGTGGGTCATTGCTAGTTATTGTGGACTTGGGCATTGGGTGAGTCTTCCGCCATTGAGTAGTATCCGGTTGGCTCTAATTACCAAGTCATTACTTTGTTGTTATTTTGAGTACTTAGTAAGTATAGGGTTACGTATCGCGTTAGAGTCGTATCGGATACATCTTTGGCCTACTGTCAAGCTCTAGTCGTACCTAGCAGCCTTCACCGGTCAACCCCAGCCTTCCCCCCTCTCTTTCTTCCTTTCCCCTCTTTTTTCATCGTCTTGGAGGACCAGTAGTGCGGTGATGGGCTCCAGGGTCACGCGAGTAGTGTGCCATGCTTGTGCACATTGTTGCGGCATTCACCGGCACTCATTAGTGAGCGCCGCAATGCTCGTACAAAGACTTCTTTTTTAGCCAAAACATTAGCTGCCACTTCCCAAATAATCTCCCCTTCTCCCGCTCCTCTTGGGAGCCCCTCTCCTTCTCTTTTGCCCTCTTCCCCTCTTTTTTCTCCTCTTCTTCTCCTCCTCTCTTCTCCCTTCTTTCCCTTCTTTTTTTCATGTCACGGATACGTTTTTCTACCGTTTTTCCTTGGTTATTTTGTATAATGTATATTGTTGTATGTAGATCTTAATAGAATCGTGTAGATCATCTCATTGTGATCATTCTGGTGTATTATTTGATATGTTTTGTATATTAGATCATTATAAAAATTTGATTTTTATATAAAGTTTACAATTTTATTATTGTTTAAATTGTGTAATATGCGTTTATTGATTTTGCGTGGTAAAACATTTCTTGAATTACTTAATCAATATTATAAGAATAAAAGATGTGAACTTTATAAAAATTTTGGCTGCATTCGAGTCTCTCAGATCACATATCAATTATTAATTAATTAGATAAACAACGCAATAATAATTTGTATGCATGATTAAATTTAAAATAAACTAATCGTGTGACTTAATCTTACAATGAAATTAGTTAATTCATTAAATTATAAAATATTTAATTAACAAAAAATATTATTTGCACAATTGGGTTGGGTAATTACAACATCTCAATTTTTTTCGCAGGGGCCCATCAAATCCATCTGATTCGATATCTCCCCAGTTCCATATCTCAATTTGATTCAGCGATTGAATCGTTGAGTTGCTAAATAATTCACTAATTAAATTAGCTATTGCATGAGTGTTTAATATATTAAGATATTTCAATTGTATGAGCTTAAGCTTAGATGATATTTATAATATGTTGATATTACATTCATGATCTTCGCACATGGTGTATTAACCGGCTCAGTTTATTGCATGATATTGAATTTCAAGTGTGAGCTCTATTCTCAGACCACATCAGTCTGTTTATTTAATTTTATTTAATTTCCTATTATATTGCATATGGATGAAATATAAGTCAATATACATTAAGCCGATGGATTTATTTATATCATCCCTTCAAATGCTACAAGCCTGCAGGTACACAACCGAGTTGAAGATCAACAAATATATCATTTTAGTTATACGATAATCTCTCGAGAAAGTTACAGAGACTTAGTCAAAATCGGAATGTTATATAATTCCTTCCTATCTTTTTCATTCTTTCAATTCTCATACTTATATATAGGACCACATAATATATAGAAATAAATTACACTCATGATCGAATTAGCCAGGGCCACTCTCAATATGCATGGTCCCAACCGTGGAGAAGTATATCCAATGAACATATGTCCATGGCATTAATTCGTAGGTTATATTACGTAGAGTAAATATGTATATTTAAAGTTATTTTGTGGATTTTATTTTCTTCGGAAAAAGTTATATTCTTTTATACTATCTGGTTTTTTTTCATTCTAATCTCCCTTTGTTTTAGTCTCCAAAAGGCTGGCTTTTTTATTTTCTCTTTTAATACTCTTTCATGACTTCTTCTCCCAAGTTGTATGCGCGCGGGCGTGCACACACACACACACACATATATATATATATATATATATATATATATATATATATTTCAAGCTCGTTGATAACATTGCCCAATCTTCAATGCAATAAATTCTTCTTTTTCCTTTGCATGAGGGATATTACTATGTCTTTTTTAACCTATTTGTATTGGTTATTCATATCTGTAAGAATAATTTCATGTGGGTACTTTGGTCAGGATCCTTTTGTATTAATTTCATGTAGTGTATGATTGGAATAAATATTCGGTACGCCGTGATAGGGATGCAATACCCACGCCCCCATCACGCGTACTCACGTGGAAGGGGAGAAACAGTGGGGGGCGTCTTTTCCCCTACCTCGTGGGTAAGGGTGCGTGTATGTGTGTCGACCATTATCATGGGTACCCAACACTTCTTCTGCAAGGTTGATATTGTGTGTGTTGGATGGTTGAGTCTGGAGTGGGTGTTAACTTAGGGATTGCATACAAAAAAAAAACCTATATGGTTATTCTATTACCAGTTTTGTGATTTTCTGATTCTATCTTATTATGTGTAAGTTCATGTTCATCCATGCAGTCAGTGTAAATCTATGGATAGAATACAACTCATCTTACTTTTCCCCAAAAGCTAACCACTGGCAATAGGTTTGTACCACTACAGCAGCCCTTTTGGTTGCTTTCAACAAATAAAATCTTCTTGTAAAAATATTCTGTCCATGAAGTAGAGTGCCATACTGGCTTTTCCTTTCAATAATGAACGGTGACCAATATTTGGCTGGAATGACCTTTTAATTCTTTCCGGGCCTCCATCAAAATCAAGAACAATGTGATGACACAGGCTTTGAGAAGTTACCCATGTCAAATGTTATGCTATAACTTGAATATCAAGAGCAGAAGAGAACACTTCAATTCATGAGTGGTAGTCGCTGTGGTTAAAAGTTTTGGGCTGTCTGGTCTCTTTACTGTTCCTCTGAAATCTTTTCGTATATATGGTGGTTATGATGAAGTACATTCATGGAGCCCTTAGGTACGTTGGGCAGACAGATGTCAGCATAAATAACTTCTCAAAGTTGGTTGCATGAGATACCACAAGATGTCGGTGACGAAAATTGGCCTCGCTAAAATCTTTGGTAGATGAAAACGTTACAATATAATAAAGAGTTTTAGGTGGCAGCTCTTCTTATCCACACTTTTAAATACATATATATAGAAAAATCATATGGTTCGCATACAGGAATGATCTTCGTGAAATGCATGTTTAAGAGGCATGGTGATGAGGAAAGGAAGGGAAGGATATGCATTAAAGGTCATACGTGCAATGGTCCTTAGATGTGGTATAAACATGATTCATACATATCTTTCACCAATTATATGTCTTTCATTTCAAATCATTGATGCTTTATTCAATCAATTGTAAGATGAATATGAAGGTAGATATTCTTATATTTCTGTCATATCTCTTATAAACATTTAATTTGCATGGGGACATGCATCTTTGGCCGTGCTCGTTATCTCATTGGGGAGAAAATCGATTATCATATATATATATATACACACACACACACGTAAATAATATCCATGCTTGCTAAAAGCTTAAACCCTGTAAATTAGGAGGGCAGAACGGATTCGCTAAGAAAAAAAAATCCAAAATTTTTTTTAACATGTTTGTTAATTTGTTTGCCTCGATAATTATCTTTTGGCATGAAAAGATATGAATAAATACTAGGCAAGAAGTCACGCATACAATACCTATATTAGATTAATTTAAATTATATATAAACTCTTGTTAAATAATGAGATAGAGTATAATAATTTAATATCTTAGATAAAAAATGTGATTGACTTTAAAGATATATTATATTTGAATAAAAAGATCAATTATACTTTTTTTATTATATTTTTTTCAAGATAATTATATAGACTCTTATTAGTAAGAACTTAATTAGAAGTTGAGATTGTCGAGTCTAAACCCGTGACTTTTTATCGTAAAAAATAATTTATTATTTCATCTTTTTAAAAAATTAAGGTTATCGAGATTATATAGAAAAATAGAATTTTTCTTAATCAGGCATGCAATTATAAGCACTGATTATATATATATATATATATATATATATATTGTCAATGATATTTATGTTAGATAGGTAACAAAAATAATTGAATGCTACATATAAAATTATTGGGTTCTGTATATATAGATCTGTCGTTTTAGGGGTACAAGCTAGTAATGCTGCTGACATGGCTAATTCAATTTTATTGGTGACCATATGATGCTCTCCCCCCAAATAAAGACACCAAATTTTTTATCAATAAAAAAAATCCCTACTACCATATTTGTTACTGTTCGTGGTCAACGAGTCAAACTTGGCTCCCGGTCTAACTTCAAGTCTTTTAAAGTGTTTCCGAGCACTTTAAAGCAGACCGAGCAGCCTTAAACGGCGAAAAGTGTGTCAAAGTCATGCTGCTATTTATAATGACCTTAGACCCAAAATAAATTAATTGATAAGTCTAAATTGTTACTTTAATTAAACAAGTTTAATGATATATTTACTAAACTTTAATATATATCGTGATTTTTTTTCTAATTTGTATATATATTAAAATATTAGTTAAGAGGCCCACTATATATCCGAATGTCCTTTATATTAGTAAAAATTAGTTTGCAACATTTTTGTGACTTCAGTAATCTAGGGGTAACAAAGTTAGCATTTCCTTTTCACTATCTTTGCAACCATTTACTTATAATTATCTAAATTTAATTTATCTTTATAGGTAAAAAAGTGTAGTCATATGCGATACTAGCTAAGACATGTTTGCTAACACTTGGCACATCACAATCGGTTACAGTTAAGGCC
Source organism: Piper betle (assembly GCA_033002965.1). Taxonomy (NCBI): domain Eukaryota; kingdom Viridiplantae; phylum Streptophyta; class Magnoliopsida; order Piperales; family Piperaceae; genus Piper; species Piper betle. Next base: position 170,371 of record JAURVB010013103.1, on the reverse strand, counting down.
TAATCAATTGTTGGTTTGGGTAAAACTAAGCCGAACCGTAAACCAAATAAATCGAAATGGGCTTGTTTCGTTAATAAAACCAGAGACAAATTGTAACTTATAACTAAACCAACCAAACCGAATTAGTTCGGTTTAATTTGGTTTTAGCCAAATTTTGACCAAATAAACCAAAATAATAACTAGCCATTATTTTTCTTTATTTCTACCATGTTATCGCCGTATAATTGAATTTATATTTAGCCCATTTATATTTCTATTATCAACCCATATATTTTTACTCAAAATAATTAAAGATTTCTTAAAATATTTTTTTGCTCAAAATAATGGTGAATATTTTGTGAACAATAATAGCATCCCACATTTCATTATTACGAGTTTTATGATGCCCATCCAAAAGGTTCAGCTTTTTTTTTTAAAAAAGACAAGATATGGAATTATTTTGCATCAAAATGGAATAAAAAATTTATTAATCTTAGTTAAGATCATATTACAACCATATATTATCTTAAGATAATAGTTTTCGTATCCAATCAACATTCTTATCTTCTAGTTCATGGAATTAGTTTATTGTCTAGAGTTAAAATAAGTTGAGCTTGTTGGAGATCATAGTTGGCACTACAAATTTTTTAATATTTTTAATGTTTGTAAAAAATTTTCATTGCCATTGTGTTATTTAGCTTTGAGAACTCTCATTTCTTCAAGAGGTACATAATTAATCTGTTGAAATTGACAAAAGTTCAATATCTTTTGTTTAACTTCCAATCATGATCAATAAAATGAGCACAAAGGCATGTGTAGTTTAGATTCTAGTTTAATGTCACAGTGTGTGTAGTGATGGAGATTCTTTGATCCGTTACTTTAAAATAAGTTTTTAATTCCCCTAGCACATCAACATAACAACCAAGACAATTTCTTACTATTATAAACCTAGAAGGAATGAGAAATCTATGACACACGGTATGCATGGGATGTTGAAAATAACGAATATTTGGTTCAAAAACGGATTCCGAACCAAATAAATCATAACCAAATAAGAGTATTTCGATTGCACCGAAATAAAACCAAAAACTAAATTAGACTCGAACTAAACTACAAATAGAGTTTAGTTGGTTGGTTCGGTCGGATAACCAAACCATGCTCAAACCTAGTTAAGTTTTAATATAGATTATGATAATGTGGTAAAAAATTTAACTGCTCAGAATATTTTAGAGAACATTTTTAATTATAAGAGCATCCTGTCGTCAAAACTTTTCATGTATTCATATGGGGGTGCTACTTCAGGGTTAATGTCTTTAACATTATCATATATCAAGTGAAAAAAAAGAATACTTTTTTTAAGTTTAATCAATGTTGGGCTTAAGCAATACGTACTATAGCTAATTGTAATGGAGTAGAGGAAAGTATTGTTGTGAGAATTAGACCTGAGCTGTAACTATTGAATATAGTTTAGTTCGGTTGGTTCAGTAGGATAACCGAACCATGCTCAGGCATAGTTATAGTTAAGTTTTGATGGAGACTATGATAATGTGGTAAAAGTTTAACTAGTGAGAATATTTTAAAGAATATTTATAATTATAAGAGCATCTGGTAGTCAAAACTTTTCATGTATTCATATGGGGATCCTACTTTAGGGTCTGTCTTTAACATTATTGTATATCAAGTAAAAAAAGAATACTTTTTAATTTTAATCAATGTTGGGCTTAAGTAATAAGTACTATAGCCAATTGTCATGTAGTAAAGGAAAGTATCGTTGCGAAAATTAGACCCGAACCGACCTAGTGAATAGAGTTTAGTTCAGTTGGTTTGATCGAATAATCAAACCATGCTCAAGCTTAATTACAATTAAGTTTTAATGTAGACTATAACAATGTGGTAAAAAGTTTAACTGGTGAGAATATTTTATAGAACTTTTTTAATTATAAGAGCATCTGGTTGTCAAAACTTTTCATGTATTCATAAAGGAATACTACTTCAGGGTCTATGTCTTTAACATTATTATATATCAAATGAAAAAAAGAATACTTTTTAATTTTAATCAATGTTGGGCTTAATTAATAAGTACTATAACCAATTGTAATGTAGTAGAAGAAAGTGTAGTTGTGAGAATTGGTTTGAACTGACCTGATTTAGTTGTTTCAACTAGTATTCGTTACCATTTGAGGCAAAAAAATATATCTAGATTGAATCACAAAAATCAGTCTTTAAATGACCCAATTCAATTTGAGTTTGACTTATTCATGAATTATCATTTTTACCGAATTTTGTATATTTTAATATTTAATAATTATATAATAGACAAATATATCATTTATGTAAAATATGAGAGAATTCAACTTAAGCCTTATTATTATTTATGTTTTCACCCAATCAATACTATTTATTATTTTAAAAATATAATTTTATTTTATAGTCAAATATAATTTGGCAAAAAGATTTATTTCAACATTATTTTTTTATTTTAATTTTATTATCTGAATAAACTAATTTTCATATAAACACATATATAATATTATTAAATTTGATGATATAAAATAAGCTATGAATTAGTCATACACCGGTTCGATTCAAAGCTTTTGAAAATCAGGCTCAGTTACCAGATTTTTACAACAATAGAAGAAAGTACTCTCTACTATTGAAATATAGAAAATTGTAAATATGGCCGTGCGGTTTTTTCAACGGTAAAAAAAAAAATCAATTGCCCGGTAAAATCATAAATAAATAGAGTGTTTAAATTAATCATGACTAGATTAACGAGATTGATTAAGTGGGGGAGTCGAAGTCTCTAAAGTGATGCCACCTTCTCGAATCTTGGAACCTTTGGGTGTCTCTTGGCCACTAGACAACCATGGCGGGACAACCTACCTAATTAGTCAAACAACGACTTTTCAAGACTCTACACACTCTATACATTCAGTAGGCCTTAGGAATAGCTAGCCCTATCCCTTTCTTTCACAAATCAATGCCGGCCCCACTTGAGATCCATCGTATCCTATCCGGGCCCACTTTACCACCGGTCCCCACAATCCCACTCCCAACGTGAAAACCCCCACTCTATAAGTTCCCCAAAGTGAATCCTTTGGGAAAACCACTTTCCTCCATTTTCTTCCATTTTCCGCCTGAGTGGGAAAATGCTGGCCACCCTCCTCCCCCTCCTCCTCGCCGTCTATTACCTCGTCTCCATTGTCGGCCTCACGAAGGAGGCGACGGAGCTTCTCCCGCTTGCCGTCAGACATCGCCTCGCCGCGGGCGCCACCGAAATCCGACGAGCCTCGGTCGACTTCGGCCGCATGATCCGGTCGCCTCCGATGGCCGTCTTCCACCCCGAGTCATCAGACGACGTTGCCCGACTCGTCCGTGCGGCCTACGAGTCCCGACAAGGCTTCGCCGTCTCGGCACGAGGTCACGGCCATTCCGTATATGGGCAGGCCCAGGCCGGCGGCGGTGTGGTGGTGATGATGAGTGGTGCAAAGGGTGCAATGCCGCCGGCGGTCGGGGAGGCTGCAGACTGCGAGAAGTACGTGGATGTGTGGGGAGGCGAGCTGTGGATTGACGTGTTAACGGCTACGTTGGAGGAGGGGCTTGCACCAAGGTCATGGACGGATTATCTATACCTCTCTGTAGGTGGGACGCTCTCTAATGGTGGGATTAGCGGCCAGGCCTTCCAACATGGCCCCCAGATTAGCAATGTCTACGAACTTGATGTAATCACCGGTAATGTTAATTCACATAAAATAATCTTCAGATAACTATATATATATATGCACATATGTATATGAGATGTTAAATATGTATCCAACAATTATTACGTTGTGTTAAGTATAAATAAAACAAATGGTATAACGGGGAACAAATTTATATACAAGATCATTTGAGCGTATGTACAAGATATACAACATACTTATATATATGATATCTGATGTGATTATTTGAGTTCAGTAAATATATGTAACGAAATAGGGGAACTACTTGTAGATAGCTTAATTACTTGACTAATTGTTGCTCTTGATCACATTGATTTCATTTACTGTTGTATATGTATATATAGTAATATATATTAATATGGTCATTGGGATATTAATTGTTACAAATTTACAGGGAAAGGGGAGCAGGTGAAGTGTTCAAAGGAGATGAATTCGGAGTTGTTTTTCAGTGTATTGGGCGGGTTGGGCCAGTTTGGGATCATTACAAGGGCTAGGATCGCCCTCGAGCCCGCCCCATCGAGGGTAATATATATTATCATAACCTTCATATTATTAGCTCTATGTGTTCCAAAAAAAAAAGCTATATTTTTTTCTTAAATTTTAGTTGTCATGTATGTACGATTATCATGTGTTTCTGGTAAGTCATGTGGAATTTTAAGTGCAGTAATTAAGAAAAGCTGAAGGCTTATATATATTCAGGGACATAAAATTTCCGCTTAAAAAAAGAGTGACCCAATGAACTGTACCTAAAAATACCTCCTTTTCTATTTCTTATCTTTTATCTATGAACTATTCAAAGCTGCTTCATGACAAGCTTCTGTGTGCTGCAGATAATGTTGGCATGGAAATATAGGCATATATTTGTACTTACAGTTTTGCTAAGAATGATTAGAAGTGGACACTTCCCAAAATTGCTGCAGTCCAATTCCTTGCCCACTGGCTTTTCGCATCTTTTTTTCTTGTAACATTTTCTATTAAGAAAGAACAAAATTATTTCTTACAGAGTATGCCAATCAAGAATATTGACATGCACTTCTTTTCTTTTGTTTGTAATATGTATGGTACTGTACTATATTATATCTTAATTGGCTTAATTAGTGACATGATTAATTTTACACACAGGTGAAGTGGATCCGGGTACTTTACTCTAACTTCTCAGCGTTCGCCGCAGACCAAGAGATGCTAATAACCCGGCAAGGGGAGGGATGACGTCCACGAGACGGTTCGACTATGTCGAGGGCTCCGTCATCGTTGATACGGGGCTGATCAACAACTGGAGGTCCTCCTTCTTTCTCCCCGGAGCCCTGAGAAGATCGAAGCCCTAGTAAGCAGCAGCAATGGCGGCGTTCTCTACTGCTTAGAGGTGGCCATGAATTACCATGCGTCCACCAATGACTTGGTTGATCAGGTATAAATAAAGTTCATTTTTTGGCATGCAATTTGTAAAATAATATTCATTATTAATTATTGTGCACTTACATAGTGTAATTATTTATCATAAAGTTTAAATGATTAAAAAAAGAACTATTGACGCTCTCACTCAAAAATAATTAAGAAAATTATTTATAACTTCTCCATTAAAAATAAATCGAAACAATTCAATACTCCTATGCACATATCTTTTTATAATTAAATTAATGAATACCCATTACTTCTGACCTGTTTAATTTTAGCATGCGCTATAGAGTTTTTCTTATTAATATTATTAAGGGTTAAGTAGCAAAATAATAATGACCTAATACCCGCATATTATAGACAAATGCGATATCACATCATAATTTGGCAGTGTTTCAAAATCTTCAACTTGGGTATTTTTAAAAATCTATCATTATTAACGAGTTATTATTAGCAGAGATATTACCATTTAACTTATTAAAAATTCTCAACAAAGCAAAACAATTTGTGTGTGTTTGTGTGTGCTGCAATGGTAAGTTCCATCATAATCAGGAATCTTGTTTTTTTAGATAATAATTACATGTATATGATTTGGTCTCATCTAAATTTGGATCTGGGTTCTCAGGCAATTGTCCTTTCTAATTATATTATAGAACATACATATTTATATAACAGCTGCTTATTATGCTAGTGAAATATATGGAGACAGCCTTCACATGGCAACATGGAGATGTTTGTACGTTTTTACTGATAGAGCATGAAAGATTCCTTATGTTGTTATTTGCTAGCTACTAATAAAACCAATGGCGATGGGAATGTCTCCTCCCCCAACTCTGGCAAATATAGCAAAATGGATAAGTTGTCTGATAATTGGAAGATCCTTTTTTAATCATAATTATAATAATTGGAAACTAGTTTTTTGGAATCATATCTAGTTCTTTTATGCCATGTAAATTATTATGATGTGTAGGACATCATATCATAACCAATAATTATCATTTATCGAATTCTTATCAATTTCCCAAAATTTTATATTAATTTGGAATCATATTGCACAGTGGTCATTTATAATTTTGTAATCAATTTGAACATTAGCTAAATTTATATTGATATAAATGTAAAATTATTTAGAAGTCAAGTATATTAATTAAAACAAAAGATAGAATATATACAAATATAGATAGTACTTGCATGCAGCTGCTTACAATTTTACAATGGGGAGGGGGCTGCAGGAGTCGAACCAACAAGTAGGCTTCAAGTTGACTTACAGACCGGTTGGGTGAGATAATTGATCAAGCTAGAAAACTTATTAAGAAAGCATTAAGAATGGTCTTTTTATAAAGTTGACTCCAACTTGACTTAGAGTTCACCTTGGTTGAATTACTATAAAAATATTTGTTTTGCCCACGATAAACTCTGAAATATATTTAAGGTTGATGTGGGCTATAATAACGTAGGGAAAATAATGTCTACAATATAATTCTAAAAACCATAGAATAATATTTTAAATATATGTATATCCAGCACACTATTGTCCACGAATTGTATTGCCGTGAAGTATATATACTTATTTTTCCACAGTTTTAAGATGTTTTTGTAGGCTATACTTTCCCCGTGACAATAAAGCCCACGCCAACTTAAAACATGCTCCACACCTTAGCATGGGTAAATATGAAATTTTTTTGTAGTGGATCTTTGATTATAGAACGGTCAATTGACAAATGTATTTTTATTAAGTTAAAAATAATAATGAGTTAAATCGATACAACTCAATTAATTTTCTTACATCAACTTGAGCTGCATTGGTGATACTATGTAGTCTCTATTCATTCAAATCAAACTTTAGCTAGCTAGTTGTTTTGTACATGTATTGAAGTACACGAATAAAGTCATATTCGACTTAACACTAGATCAGATCAGATGCATATGATGTAAAAAGACATTACAAAAATTGGGGAAAATTATATTCTTCTTATAAATTAGTACTGATTATGTGTTGTAATTTTGGTTAAATATTACAAGCCATATTAATCTTCAATCTTAACAGTCATGCTGTCCAAATTGTATTATGAGATGCAGGAAGTGGAAGCATTGCTCAATGAGCTCAACTTCATTCCATCAACTGTTTTCTCTTCAGACTTGCCATACATAGAATTTCTGGACAGGGTTCACAAGGGTGAGCTCAAGCTTAGATCCAAGGGAATGTGGGATGTGCCACACCCATGGCTCAACCTCTTCGTGCCCAAGTCCAGAATTGATGACTTTGATGCTGGCGTTTTCAAGGGCATCCTCGGCAACAAGACCAGCGGCCCTATCCTCATCTACCCCTTGAACAAGAACAAGTAAGATGCCTTTCAATTAATCATGACACAAAAAATGTATATATTACTATTTTGAATGATATGGGTAATATTGCAGATGGGATGGAAGGAGCTCAGTGGTTACACCAGAGGAGGACGTCTTCTACATGGTTGCTTTCCTCCGCTCTGCACTTCCCTGGGTAGATGAAACCCTTAGCCTTGAGCACCTCCAAAGGGAGAACCAGAGAATACTCCAATTCTGCAACAAGGAAAAAATAGGAGTGAAACAGTATCTGCCTCACTACAAATCCCAAAAAGGGTGGAAGGAACACTTTGGCAAGAAATGGAGCAGGTTTGTTAGGAGGAAGATGGAGTTTGATCCCAGAGGAATTCTGGCCACTGGCCAGGGTATCTTCCAACTCGAAGCAGCTAATTCCTACTCCTCTTTGTAGCATGCCATGTATGGGAGCCGCTACAATATTCATAAATCATATATAAATATGCAACTTGGAAGGCCTTTTCCACAATTGTACAGATTGAAGGAGGCTCTTGTACACAGTGGGGAGTTGCCACACAATTAAATTAGTTCTCGTAGAATTAAATGAAACTATAGTAGAAAGCGTACTTCGTAGCATAATAGGATCAAAAAAGTTCTCAAACGGTGGTTTTTCTCACAAGATCGGAGAAAAATAGGTTCCACAGCCTATGGTTGCAAGTATATTTAGTGGATAAATTTAACTTTAGGGTTTAGCTCTAAAATAATTGAATGGGTTTATCAGACAATTTTTTTCACGGGCCAAATAATATCCAAATAAACAAAAAATTGGAACCGTGAGCCTTGACATTATAAGCATTATACACAAAAATTGCCCTAGCCCATGGGACAACACTATGAACAAGGCCTACTAAGACAAGGTTAAGGTGGTGGGAACATTGATCTTGGGTTGTTCACCTATCTTCTTAGGGTGATTCACTTGGATGGTGTTGAACCCCCCAGTCTCTCTTGGATCAACGTAGGAAGCACAAGCTTATGACATGATTGATTTTACTTATTAGTTTGTTTTTATAAGTGATTGATTGTGTATTAAAGAGAGATTTTGTGTATGTGAGGCTTACTCAACCATGTTTGAGCTGATTGTAAATTCTTTAGGTGTGGCTGAGTATGTGTGAACATCTTGCCTAGAGGATGAGTGTGCTTGGAGAAGACTCCCTTGCTTAAGGTGTGAGCTAGTGAAAGGGACATGTAGCTTTAATATAGTGTTACTCCTAGGGTGTTTGGAGTTTGCCTTAAGACTCTTTGGCACTTGAAAAGTGATTGAGAATAAAGGCTTATAGCTTACAAAATTTCTTAATATTTGGCATATAATAACAAAGAATTGTTGGAGGCTCTTAAGGTGTTAGAAATATAAGCTTCTTTCACACTTGAGGAGTGTTTGAAAAAAAGTTTGTAATTATAAAGATCCTTAGCAATTAGTGCTTGTGAAGGATGGCTTATTATTACTTATAAGTTGTACAAGTTAGTTGCCATAATGAACCTCTTAAAAATTCTCATGTCTTTTCTCCTTATTTTTCTTTTGAGTGTTTATTTTTATTTGAATTTATTATTTTAGCCCACGTCACTTAAATTCATTAGGTTTAACTTGATTACCGTAGAGAATCAGACTGTAAGCCACTTAGTGACTTACATAATTTGATTGATTAAAGAAAATAACTTTTTGACCTTGATCTTGTGTTACCTAGCATACCACCTATTTAATTGAGGTTTTTTATATTTGTTATTGACTTATTTTATTGCTTCTAGTGCTTATTTAATATATCTTATTGTATTTAACTAGTTTTCACTTAATTATCCACTTGATATCTTTATAAGGTCTTAATATCGTGGGGATCTAATAATATTGGCCAAAGACCACCATGTGTCAGTCGAATAATAAAACCTCGTTAACAACTGTAACATGATTATTCTTTGGTTTGTTACAATTTTTAGTATGTTCCATTTCATAAACCTTACCATGAATATATTTTGGAAACCAAATCAGAGATCCCATAAAATCAGACCAATCTGGTACGTGCTGTACTTAAAACACGCAGATATGCAGAACTACTGCTAGTTGTTTGAGTAAAATTACCCACATTCAATGGAGTACAATGTCTCCTTCAAGAAATGATCATAGTTCATTGCATGTTTATCAAAATCTTCATCTTCTTCGTTTTATAAAGTGAAGAATCTAAGATCTTCACTGAACTCGATTATAGGAGGGTGAGGAAGAATATGAAGGGGGCTGTTAATGGAGCTCTGATCATCTCCTTGTTCTTGCTCTTTTCATTGGCTGTTCATGTGGTAGAGTCGAGGGTGGCCTATGACAGGAGAGCCCTTGTTGTCAATGGACAGAGGAGGATCCTCTTCTCTGGCTCCATGCACTATGCTAGAAGCACCCCTCAGGTTTTTTATCATCTTAACTTATCAAATGCATGACCATTTTTTTGGTATGGTTTTGAATGGTTCATGGTGACGAACAGATGTGGGAGGACTTGATAAGGAAGGCCAAGGATGGTGGCTTGGATGTGATACAGACATATGTCTTCTGGAACGGCCATGAACCTTCTCCTGGGAAGGTATATATGTATAATTAATAGCTTCCATGGATTTTGTATGCTTTTTTCTCAATTGGATATTCGTGATTTTGATGTTTGTTTCAGTATAATTTCAAGGGAAGATTTGATCTTGTGCGGTTTGTGAAGACCGTGCACAAAGCCGGTCTCTATGTTCATCTTCGTCTTGGACCTTATGCGTGTGCAGAATGGAATTTTGGGTAGTTCAAATTCTCTTTGATTGAACTTTTGTGATCATTGTCGATTCATGTTTGTTCATAAACTATATTCTGGTTTTTAGAGGATTCCCAGTGTGGCTCAAGTATGTTCCAGGCATCAGCTTTAGAACAGATAACAAACCTTTCAAGGTAAATGTTTTTGTTTTCATGAGTTTTTTTGTGAATTCATTTGATTTCATCGTATGTTTGTAGACAGCAATGCATAATTTCACTAGAAAGATTGTTCATATGATGAAGGATGAAAAGCTGTATCAATCACAGGGAGGCCCCATTATTCTATCTCAGGTAAAGATCACATTTTTTAACTGGAATACCTACCTGCACGGCACTGGGAATGACTGAATAGAATCTTTCAATCTTGAGAATTGCAGATTGAGAATGAATATGGAGGAATAAGTAAAATGATTGGAGCCCAAGCTAAATCCTACATTTCTTGGGCTGCAAAGATGGCTGTTGGATTGAACACAGGAGTCCCCTGGGTAATGTGTAAGCAGGATGATGCCCCTGATCCAGTGGTCAGTCCAATTCTGAAACATTTTTCGTACATAGGGTTTGTATGAAAAATTGTTCTGTGTATGTAGGAAGCAAAAAACATTGTTGTATGAAGATTTTGGCGGCTAGATCTGAATGTGGCAGTGTTCATTGTGTTCTCCTAATCTTTGATGCCCGAAAATGCAATCTAACATTTTTTTCTTCTAAAAAATATGGTAGATAAACACATGCAATGGCTTTTACTGTGATTCATTTACTCCAAACAAGCCTTCCAAGCCAAAAATCTGGACTGAAGCATGGACCTCTTGGTAATGACTTCTATTTTTTTTCAACTTCTTCTCAATTTTAATTTATATATGGCAAGGCATATCAGTTTAGTTTATGCGTCTTGGAAACTGTATAAATTGCATATCTAATGTACCAGACATGCTTCTTATTTGTTTTGCCTTCACCATTTCTCAGGTTCAGTTATTTTGGTGGCCCTGTCCACAAGCGCCCTGTGGAAGATTTGGCATTTGCTGTTGCCCGCTTTATACAAAATGGTGGCTCTTTTATCAACTATTACATGGTAATATCATTCATAACATGCATACACTTTTTTAAAAGAAATTCTACTGTTGTAACATGGGTTTTTGTTGTTTTTTCTTATGTTAAAACTAGAACAGTATCACGGTGGCACAAACTTTGGCCGCACTGCAGGACCATTCATCACAACTACGTATTATTTTGATGCCCCAATTGATGAATATGGTAAGAAAACAACACTGCTTGAGTTCGTGAATCCATGCCATTATATTCCTTTCAAAGTAACATCTTGTAGAAATTTGACAGGTTTGATCAATGCACCAAAATATGATCACCTCACTCAGCTCCATCTTGCCATTAAGCAGAGCGAGAAAGCTTTAGTGTCTACTTATCCAAATATCACCAGCTTCGGCAACCTTACACAGGTTGGATTCAAGGCGTGGAAACAGCTTCTTTTGAAAAATGAAGAATAAGGCTCTTTAATTTAATTTCTTTGAGAGATCGCCAAAGTTTATTTTTCATGTTGGGTTCTTATTTGTTTGATCAAATGATCAGGTTAATGTTTTCTCGTCTGAATCTGATGGATGTGCTGCTTTCCTCACTAACTACAGCCCCGATAGTACTGCAACATTCCACTTCAACAGCAAAACATACAAGTTACCCCCTTGGTCTGTGAGCATTCTTCAAGATTGCAGAAAAGAAGTATACAACACAGCTAAAGTGAGTATTGATAAAAAAATGAATTGTATTTGCATAATATCTTGCTTTTGTACCAATTAAAATGGGTTATTCAAGAAAATTCAGCACTTAAACAACACAGGTTAAGGCCAAACCATCACAAGTGCAAATGGTTCCCTCCAGAAACAAATCATGGTTGTCATGGAAGACACGACGAGAAGATATTCCATCACCAGGAGACCCTTCACTATTCTCGCTTAATGGTCTTTTGGAGCAAATAAATGTTACAAGGGACAAAACAGACTACCTATGGTACACAACAAAGTAAGCAAGAAATGATTCTTTGTTCATACATTGTAGAGTAGCAAGAAATTACCAACCATTATGATTTTCAGTAACAAGTAGAACATTTTGTAAGCTGCAGCGTTTATGTAAGTCCATATGAAGCTTTCCTGTTAGAAGGCCACTCCCCTGTTCTAACAGTACACTCACAAGGCCATGGCTTGCATGTATTCATCAACGGAAATCTTTCAGGTAGGTGGTTGTTTTCTTACTTGATTATCTTTACAGCTAACTCAAAACCTTTGTAATGTTATATCTTAATAGGAACTTACTATGGGAACTCAAAATATAAAAGATTTAGATTCTCCTGCAATGCCACATTGCAACATGGATTAAATTCAGTTGCTCTCCTGAGTGTTGCTGTCGGATTACCGGTATCTTTTATTGAAAATTCCTCTACTTATCTTCCATGATTTTGGAGGGTTTTTCTCTTTTAATGTTCTTGTTACACTTGAAGAATATTGGACTCCACTATGAAACAAGGAACACTGGAATCATAGGACCAGTCTTGCTTTATGGTCTAGGCGAGAGAAGAGATCTGAGCCAGCAGAAATGGTATTACCAGGTAAACTTAGAGCCTCAATTATTAACAAAATGTTAACCAATTTGATCATATTTTCAGCTATCATTATCTATTTGGCAGGTTGGTTTACAAGGAGAAGAAATGAACCTGCCAACAAGGTCGTCTTCTTTACAGTGGAAAAAGATGTCCACATTTGATGAGACACACGTCACACAACCATTGACATGGCACAAGGTATTCAACAGAGGCAGAAACATCTTAACAAATAAATAGTCTAACAAAATTGCATGAAATTTTTCTTAGGCAATCTTTGATTCACCAACTGGAAAAGAGCCATTAGGATTGAACATGGGAAGCATGGTGAAGGGCCAGGTATGGATTAATGGGCAGAGCATAGGAAGGTATTGGACTCGCCTGGCTCAGGGAAACTGCACTGGTTGCAGAATTACCAGCACCTATAGACCAAGAAGGTGCCAAACAGAATGTGGCCGACCAACTCAACGATGGTATGAATATAATCCAAGTGATTGAAATGTGCAACTTGATTCTTAATTTTTTTACCATTTAAGTTTATTATAAATCCTGATTTACAGGTATCACCTGCCAAGATCTTGGTTGAAGCCAAGAAAGAATGTTTTGGTAGTTTTCGAAGAAATGGGCAGCTACCCATCTCAGATTACTCTTGCAAGAAGATTGAGATATAGCAAATTTACCAAGAAAGCAAGTGAAAATGAATTTGGCGAGGTCAATATTGCAAGCAGTTTCAATGGGCATCCAAATCAGACCAATCTTTTAAACGTGTAAAAGATTATAACAAAGAAGAATGTGCTACTTCTACAAGTTTAGTGATAACATTGTCAACAAAAGAGCATTTTTTTAGCAAACATTTGAAGAGATTGAACTGGATGAACTAGGTGAAATTGCTCATAATTATAAAGCACCCATGACATTCAACCAGGAAATTTTTTGATTGTCGGGGCAGTAAAACATACTTCCACATCAACACAAAGTCTAATAAGAACACAGGCAATATTTTTTCAAATATCATGGATGCGACATCCAGATCCAGTATCCAAAAACTAACAGAAATTAATGTATGTGCCACTATATAGCATAAAAACGCTAGAAATTATAGCCAAACATGAAAGAACATACCATGTGTACGAGACATTTTATGACATATGTTTAACAGTAGCGGTCATCAAAAGAGAACGAACAAATTAAGCAGTCATGTGCTTTGCAACCTTCTCCTGCAGCTCTTCCTTCCTTGCACCCACAACCGTGTCAATTATCTTCCCTTCCTTCAGGAACATGAAAGTTGGCATTGATTCAATAGCCCGGTCCATAGCAACAGACTGCATTCAGTCGATAAAAGAAACATATTTTGAGTTTTGTGAATGAAACTAACTCAATGGCTGGAAAGATTTCAGGAGTTAAATGTGATTCTAGTTGGATGGGATGGTCAATACCTTCAGTTCATCAACATCTATCTACTTTGATAAAAGTAACATTAGGCAACTTTCTGGCCATCTCGGTCAAAACTGGGCTGATGAAACGACATGGTCCACTCCATGAAGCAGTGAAGTCAACCACCACCTAAAACACATTTCCAAACAATGTCCAAAACCTTGCTCCAGTGGAAAATACTATTCAAAATATTAAATATGCAAACAAAATCAAGAGTAGAGAAGTGGTTGAGGATGAAAATCATTTCCATCTTTTGATCATGGAAATTAATGTAACCATCACAATATTGCATAAAATAAAATTAAAAATCCTTACAAAAAGCAAAACAACTGTGCTAATCCTATTAAGATTAGAAGGAGAAACTATTAAGCTAAGAAGCCATTCACTATCTATCTTATAGCTAAATATTGTACACAATGATTAGGCAAGGAGCACAAGTACATTCAAACACAATGCGGAGTTAAACAATGATCAGGCCACAACAATCATAACAACACTGTTTGTCGATTAAAAACACAAAATATAACATAACCGTAGATTACTGAATACTGATGCAAGCTAAAAACTTTACAAAATGCTCAATGATTGGCACCACATTGGAAGTTATACGACACAAATTGTATCAACCTAGACAAATGTACAAAATCCCCAGAAATTGCTCAACAGCGGCCCAACAATTCAAACAAATAAACCAAAAAATCAAGGGGAAAAAATTTAAAACTATTGAAAGAGGTATCAAATCCCACCACTATTTTAATACGACAATAATAATAATAATCATCATCATCGCAATACATAGCACTAAAAAGTTCAATCTTTTTTCTCAAAATTAGGGATCCAAGGCATTAACAACTACACCACGCATCAATTCACCCTTTTCTAGCATAACAAAGTAGCCACTGATTACATAAAACAGAGAACAACAAACACCCTCTGAACCTAATTTAAAAAAAAACACTAATGCAGCCATAAAAATCCAATCTTTTTTCTCATAATTAGGGTTCCAAGGCCTTAACAACTTCACCCTGCACCAATTCAACCATTCCAGCGTAAAAAATAAGTCAGCATTCACAGAAATAAAAATCTATCACAGAGGCGAAGGCGTACCAGCTTTTTGGAGGCGTTGCCCAGCCGGAGCTGCTCGGTCCAGGCCTCCTCCGTGTGGCAGCTTATCACGGAGCCCGGCGGAGGAGCCGCCTGTGGAGACGGTGCAGGTGCAGGTGCCGCCGCCGCCATTGCCGATGCGACAGAGATACGCCAACCAACGCCGTTAACCAACGGCGAAGGTGCCCACTCCAAATGTCTCTCTCTCTACTCTTTCTGATATTATTTAGATTTTTATAACTTTTTACCAAAATTCGGAGAACTATATTTTGAAATTATAAATAATTATTTTATTAATATTAAAAATATATTTTATCATTAATATTTTATTAAATACTTATTAAAATATTATTTGCTCAAATGGTGAAACGTGTCTAGTCTTTTGTACAAACGTGGATAAAATAAAAATGGTCCTATTTTGATCGTCGAGGGCTTATGTGATACAAATGATCGAGTTTAAAGTTACATCAAGCTTCATTTATCATTAAAAAATATCACAATTAAATTAATTATTAAAGATAAAATTTATATTAAAAAATAGCATAAACTTAACTTTTAATTAATAATTACTATGAGGTGCAAAAATTTATAAAAAACCCTCAATGACAAAGATCTTTCGTTTACTTCAACATAAATTAACGATTCAACTCAATAAGGAACAAGGCTAATGATTCAACATAATTTTCTTGGTTGTATGACTATAATTTATTATTTGAATTTAGTAGATATTTTGGTTACGATGGAAGAGAATTATGAGAGGTTTCAGTGAGATCTTTTAGGGATTAGTTTTTTTAGATTATGGGACGTTGTATGAGAGATTTCATGTACCTTTACTAAATAGAAAGGATCGTATGAAGGGGTTTGGACGTTAGGGTAGGTCATTGTCGGCATTGTTCCTTTCCATTTCATCGATACTCTCTTCATTTTATTCTTCTTTCTCCATACTTCTTTATTTATTTTCCTCTTTATTTGTTCGCTAATGGATTAATTAAATCATTGTTAATTTTTGTATATTATAATTAATATTTGTGATTTATTGTATGCTGTTAATAAATTAAGTATATATAATATTATAAGGAATTTATAAAACAAGGTTAGCATATTTATCATGTTTAAAATTAATATTATGTGATTAATATGTCAATTATGATAGAATTGTTATTGAACTTTATTCAAGGCTTAATATTAAGCACAAAATAAATAAAATTAATTATTTTAATAATCGATTAATTAAGGTTTGTAATATGGGTTATCAAAATTTTGATGACCTTAAGTGTTAGACTGTAATAGCATGCAAAATAAATAAAATTCGAATATTTCGTGAATGATTAATTTAAAATAATTTTACAGATTTTATCCTTAAATTATGATAACACAAATTATTTTACATAATTTAATGGAATGGGTTGATACCCAAATTATTGTTAATGGAATAAGTATTTACACACTAAATTGCTGTTAAATACTGATATTAATTAGAAGTCTACTAAAACGGTAATCTTAATATATTTCCTTGTTTAAGTGATTGTCGTGTTGAGCAAAAATATATTACTGTTAATAATTATATAGATGCTAGTAAGTAGCAATTATTTATCATGAGTTAGTGAATTGTAATGTAAATAATTTATTTAAAATGTCGAAGGCTAGACTTAAATTATTACGCCACATGAATCATTCATTATCTCGTTTGAAGTGTATAAACCAAATAATTAAATATATGCTAATAAGTCAATAAATTATTGTGTTTTATAAAAAAATTAGTAAATATTTGGTTATAGTTATTCAACGGAGGTTCCAATTTGAATTAATTGTTATTTTGGGTGGTTTCAGCTTTACTATAATTATATATTTATGCATTGATAAATCAATTATTAATTATTTTTTTTTAAATTCATTGTTTTTCCTTGGTGTGTGATATTATTCCATGTCGTATTTGTGACATTCATTTAGATCTCGTTGTGTAGGATATAATCTAGTTCTTTTTCTTTAGACTAGAGTCTGTTTTTGCTGCTCAGGCATTGGTTCAGCAGTGTTGCGATTTGAGATCTGTATAACTACTTGAAATGTTGTATATTCCTTTTTGGCAACCCTGGTTGGCCTGAGCCCAAATTCAACCACTATTTGTCGAGCGCAATCGGGTCATGGAATAGGTAGGTGTAACTATTGAGTTCAATAAGTGTAACTGTTGAGTTCTATGGTGGTGAACTCAGTGAAGTTAGTTATGGTGATCCTGTAAGGAATTGACTCAGTCCGACATGAAGCCGCACCTTTAAAATTATTTAAAAGATAAAATACACCCCAACATAATTGAAGCTATGTTTAGGCTCATAATTGCTAAAATACTTGATAAGTAATGATATAGAATATATTGATTTATTTTATGTAATTATATGATTTAGTAGTTTTATCACTAACGCAGTTTTGCGACCGTAAGTAAGCTGCTTCAGACTGATAATTAAGGGTGTGGTTAAAGCGGGTCGTTATGAACCAAGTTGGGCGAGTGCATGGACTCAGCTAGACTAAGCTAGCAAAAAGACTAAACCAAGGTGGGTGAGCACGTGGACTCACATGGACTCAACCAGACTAGGCTAGCAAAGGGAGCTGGATGAAACCGGGCGAGCACATGGACTCAACTAGACTAGGCTAGCAAAGGAAGCTGGATGAAGCCAGGCGAGCATATGGACTCAACCAGACCAAGACAAGAGTGGGCTAGCAAGGGGGCCCGACCAAGCCGAGACTAGGCTAGTAAGTGGGTGTGGCTAATTAATATGAATGTCCAAGAATATTCTGCTTGGCATTTATATCTACAAATTTGACTTTTGGGAAGATTTTCGGTTATATTTGAGATTTTATTTCGATTTTATCTAAAATTTTAAAAAAATCTCAAATAAATCAACTTTAGTTTTGTTTAATTGTAAATCTGTAAATAATTAGAAGTTAGTTGTGTCTAATGGCAAATCTGTAAATAATAAAAATTTTCCACGATTACTCCAACTCCACTGTATTTTTAACTTTTCTTATTTAAGACTTCATTTTTTCCAATTTTGATTAATATGAGTTATATATCTGAACCTCTATAATATTCAAAATAATTATTATAGGTCATTCCTTCATAAATCACTAATGGAAGATTTATTCGATTCATTTGATTTTATTTTACCTTGACACCATTTTTTATAATTGATATCCGAATTTCCAACAAAAAAGCTCAATTTTATAAAAAATTCATACTAAAAAACCCAATTAAAATGGTACTAATGGTTTATCTGTATGCGATATATTTGGCACAACCGAGTGTACCATACAATACTTAAAATTATAATTATTAGAAAAATATATAATAATATTATAATTATTATAAGAAAGAAATACCATCAGTTAGTCATACACGTGGGGTAAATTTGGGTTCGATTAATAAAAAATATAAAGTTTCTATTAAAAAAGAAAAAAATATTTTACCAGAAAGAATCAATTTTAATGATGAAGAAAACTTATAATAATGACAAAACCCATTCTAAATTAGCTTTAGCTTTAAACAAATAAAAATTAAGCAGACCCAAATTTAAAATAAAACAAACGAACACAATTCATTTTTTTAAAATAAAATAATTATTATATTAAACTATTACAAAAGTAATTGAAACCCTTAGATCTTAACACATAATCCAACTACAGTTACGCAAAATCAGGCCCGCCTATCTGGTTACAGCTCAGCCATGCAATTTAAATTAATTTCTTTTAATAAAATTTTTGAATGTTTAGTTATTAATAAAGCTTAAACTCAATTTTTTATTTTTTGTTTCCCGAAAATTGAATTGATTTTGAGTTTAATGAGAAATAAACCGCATTCGGAGCCGTCAATATCCCGACTGTTATTATTCATCCCTTATCACACCACATTCCCCGGTCCCACCGAATCCACGTCAGCCTTCAACCACTTAAAACCCGCCACATCAGATCGTACCGCAAAAGCGTTACACCAAAAACGTACCAGTAGCACCCAATCCCCACCACCCTCCCCTTCCCCGGCGGCGATCTGAGCCGGAGAGTCGGAAATTCGGACGCTTTGTCCGAGCGGGTGCGTCGCCGGCGGCGATTTGGATGGTGAGGTCGGAGGAAGGGCGAGTTCGAAGGATCGAGGATGATGAAGATCCCGTACCTCACCGCCCTCTCCACGCTGTGCAGCTACGGCCTCCTCTTCGCGTTCGGGCAGTTGCGAGATCTGTTCCGGAAGGTCCTCGATTGGAACCGCCCTAGCAATCTACAGGTATTTCGATCACCGCATTTTGCTTGCACTTGTGGTTGTAGGAATGTGGGGTTCGAGTCATTTGGTGATGATTTGTTTGTTTTGTAATCATCTTTTTGCTGTTTTTTGCAGGGATATGCGCCAATTTGCTTGGGGCTTGAGGACTTCTACACACGGCGTCTATATCTTCGAATTCAGGTTGCTAGGGTTTTCCATCCGATTTCGTCTTTTGGCAATGTGTTATCAGAACCTTCATAGCTTTTTGTTTAAATGTATGGTGTGTTTTCGTGTTGCGTTGATTGGGGTTTGGAGTACAAAATTAGAAACTTAGTAGCTTTGGCATTATTTTTGTTTAATCTCTTGCTGCGATGTGTTATTGGAACCTTCATTTTTTTATGTAGTGATTAAATTTTGGAATACAGAGTCATAACCTTAGCTAGTTTGGGCCTTAGGCATCGTTTATGCAGAATTTTATTTTGCAGTGGGACTTTGTTTAGGATCCATGTCCCCGTCACCATTTTTTGTAGAAATTTTTGTGTGGCTAGTTTAGAGTAGAATCTCCAGTTTTCTGTGTAAGATAATTGCTTGTGAAGAGGAAGTTGTTTGAGATCATTTCCCCATGTATTATGCCCTTGAGATCAACCCTTGGATGTTTTAGTGTTCCTTATGACTCTGAGCGAGAACTGTTGTTAGGTCGAACTCTTAGGTAAAAATAAAATCTTAGTTACTTACATTTCTTGGTGACTATTTTGTTGCTATTATAAATTCTGGTTTCAGCATTAGTATCGTTTAACGGAACTAAGGAATTTTTATTATAAAATGGCTTTTGATGGAGTTTATTTGAGCAACCAACAGTAGGAATTTTTTCCTTCTCTTTGCATCTCAAATCTCTGTATGTAAAGATATTGTCTTCCTTATGATATCATAGTCATCATTCATTTTCCTACCTGCTGTCTGCCGTTAGTGTTGTGTGTATGACAACATGTTTTTACTCAAAAAGGTGGTGCTTGAGGGTGTATAAATGCTCATATATATCTAATATCATGCTATCACTTGCCATTTTGCAGGATTGTTTTGGACGTCCAATAGCGAGTGCTCCTGGTGCTTGGTTTGATGTTGTTGAGCGTTTTTTTAAAGACAATAACAAGACATTACAGTATGCCTTTTGATTAGAATCCTTTTTTATGAAAACATTGTTCATTTTGGTGACAAGTTTGTTTTTAATATTCTGTAATGGCAATAGCCTAATATTTTTTAATTAATGGTATTTGATGCAGCCGAACTACAAAAGCAAATAGATGCCTTAATTTAGGGTCATATAATTACCTTGGTTTTGCCACAGGAGATGAGTATTGTACACCTCGTGTGCTCGAGTCATTAAAGAAATTTTCACCAAGTACTTGCAGTTCCCGTGTTGATGGAGGTTTGTGTATGGATGAATTTATTCTGTTATTATTAAAATTCAACCCGTTTTGACACTTGTATGACTTTTTAGGCACCTTTACATTGCATACTGAGCTGGAGGAAGTAGTGGCAAAGTATGTTGGAAAACCAGCTGCTATTGTTTTTGGCATGGGCTATGCGACAAACTCTGCCATTATTCCTGTTCTTATTGGGAAGGTTTGTATTTTATCCATGTAGTGTTGATTAATGCACTAGCATAGAATTTTATATTTATGTATCGAATATTTAATAACTAATGTCAATTTGTTATCATCCTCAAAGGGAGGTCTGATTGTCAGTGATTCGCTGAATCACATTTCAATTGTAAATGGTGCTCGGGGATCTGAAGCAATAGTTAGAGTTTTCCAACATAATAGTGAGAAACATCATTTCTTATAACTACTTTCTGCTATTTTATGTTTTTTTTCCCTGGTATGCTTATGCTCGTCGATATGCTGTAGGTCCGTCTCATCTGGAAAAAGTATTGAGAGAACAAATTGCTGAAGGACAGCCTCGAACTCACAGGCCTTGGAAGAAGATTATGGTTGTTGTGGAAGGAATTTACAGCATGGAAGGAGACCTAGGCAAGCTTCCCGAAATTATAGCCATTTGCAAGAAGTATAAGGTTATCATTATTTATGATACCCTGCAAAATAATGATTCTTTTAGCAAGCTTTTGATTGAAATGTTTGCTTTTATGTTTAACGTTCTATACATATAGTTGATTACTTATCCCACTTAACCAGATTCTAATCTTACCAAGGTTTCTCCAAAATCTCGAACCCTCAGAAGCGAATCTAATATCTGATTGGAGAAGCCTTGTTTCCATGTCTAGTTGCAACTTGTGAGAAGGATTTACAGATATAGAAGCTGTTTGTGTTAAAATATATCAAATTTTCATATTATTTAGCATGTACAATGCAGATAATGATATGCATTGCTCTATCCTTTAGTCTTTGATGTCCTGAAGGTGAACCAATATTTTTATTTTAAATATTACATGTATCACGTTAATTTTGTATATGTATTTTTCTTTTTATTTTTTTTAATTATTTCTCAGCTGGCTATTATATGGTCTTTTTATTCTAAAGCATGTATACTATTTTGTTTGAGTAGGCATATACATATTTAGACGAGGCACATAGTATTGGAGCTGTTGGGAAAACAGGAAGAGGTGCTTGTGAGCTCCTTCGTGTGGATCCTGCTGATGTTGATATTATGATGGGTACTTTTACAAAATCATTTGGTTCATGCGGAGGATATATTGCTGGTTGCAAGGTTTAAGTGCTCCTTTATCTTTTGCGGTGATCTATTGGATAGTCATGTAAGAACACTTTTTACCTCTGATAAGAGTGTATGTGTTACCAGGAACTTATAAAGTATTTAAAGAACACTTGCCCTGCTCATCTCTATGCGACATCTATGTCACCTCCGGCAGTTGAACAAGTCATTTCTGCCATAAAAGTCATTCTTGGAGAAGATGGTTCCAGCAGAGGTAGACTAACATATGTGAAAACATTGTACACATTAATTTAACTTTTCATTGAGAATGATTGTGACATCTTTTCGTCTGGTTAAATTATAATCATTATGCTTTATTTTTTCAGGGGCTCAAAAGCTTGCTCATATTCGTGAGAACAGCAATTTTTTTAGATCAGAACTTAAAAAGATGGGGTTTGAGGTCCTTGGTGATAATGACTCTCCTGTAATGCCCATAATGCTTTACAATCCAGCAAAGATTCCTGCATTTTCTAGGGAATGTCTCAAACAAAAGGTAAGCAAATTTGAGAAAACCATATAGACTTGATCGCTGTCAGCCTCTTGATGATATTTTACTTGATAAAAATATTCATGAACAATTGATGTGCTAAATCTTGTGGATTACAATTTACAATGGCATGGTTATGATTCTCAGACTAAAGGTGTATTATGTATCCTTTTTTCTTTTAGGTCGCTGTTGTGACAGTCGCATTTCCTGCAACCTCACTTCTATTAGCCAGGGCGCGCATTTGCATATCTGCGTCCCACACAAAGGAAGATCTCATAAAAGCATTGGAGGTATGACATGTTTCGATTCTCTGTCCTATGTGATCAACTACTTCCACAACCAACGAATTATTTTCATGTTCAGGGTTTTTCTCAGAATTCAAGTACTGTTTTACATGTTTATTACTTTTTTTATTATACATTCATTTTTTTCTGCACCAATAATCATTGTAAACTCCTATTCGAATATGTTCATATTAAAAACAATTTTTATAACTGTTGTTTCTATTATCAGGTGATCAGCAAGGTTGGTGATCTTGTTGGAATAAAGTACTTTCCCGTGGAGACTTCGAAACATAAAATTGAGTGAAGAATTAAAAAGCAGTGGCTTAATTATTGGAAGAGTATTTGGCCATCGGTACTCTACACAATGTTGACTTTAAAATTCGTTGGCCAAGCACTTTTGGAAATTTCAAGCGCGTAAACCAGCTTAGGAAATTGATGCATCCATTCTTTTAACTTACATGTATGATGTATAGATAGAACTGATTAAACTTTTATTCTAATGACTATATATTTATGAGGCTCTAGAGAAAGGCATGCATACTAACAGACGTCCATAAACATTGCCAACAAAACAGGATCCAAATACACCTTGGCTTGTAGATATTTTTTGTGGCATCAGATCCCAAGCACACAAAAACTAAGCAGCATTGTTCTCAAACATGACAAAAATTTTTGGAACGGTCACAGCGTTTACGGCCGTGGGCACGCTTCGATGAAAACCTCTGACTTGTGGCACACATTTATTGGTTGGCGGGTCCAAAAAAGTGGCCATCTCATTGCCTTTTACCAGTAATGCTTAAATTGGCCGATTTAAATTGAATTGGCGGCGATCCGATTTAAAAAACCCTCTGAATTGGTTAGGCTTGAATCGGCCGATTCGAGTCAATTTTTACTCGATTTTTACCGATTTTAGAATCGGCTAATTCTTGCCGGCAGCAAGGGCGGCGACGGGCGATAGGCGACCGGGGGCAGGGTTGGGTGGCAATGGTGGCGGGGGACGGGGCAGCGAGGGAGGCGATTGGGCGGCAAGGTAGGGTGGGGGGCGAGGGGGGACGACGGGGTGACAGGGCTGCGAGGGCGGCTTCGGGGCGGGAGGCGATGAGGGGGGCGACGAGGGTGGGACAGGGGGCGACAAGGGATAAAATATCAGTGGCATTTTCATAATTAAAAGTTAACTCGACTTCGACCCGAGTCAAAAATAATAACTAACTCTAAATAATTTTTAAAAAAAAATCCAAAAAATATAAAAAAATATCATAAAATATAATACACATTATAACATGAAAATTATATTAGAATGACATATTTTATACTAATAACCCACTAATTTTGACTAAATTAAAATTTTTGTATAAGACCGATTCAAGCCGATTTAACTGGACCGATTACAGTCTGATTTATACCGATTCCAACTCTCTCGAAAACCAATTCCAATTTTTCCAACCATGTTTTTTTACCAAGGTGTGTTTGGAAGGAGAGGGACAAAGACGAATTTACACATCTATGTCCACACAAGCTGTCGCGTTACCGTTCCTGAGTTTCCAGACAACGTAGAAATGAAAAATGTCTTAGACGGTTTTTTTTTGAAAGGTGAAGTTTGGGAGTGGGTGTGTTTTTTTTAAAGTACATGTAATTAGGAGTATTAATCATCATCATTATCTACTTGATCGCAAAGAATTGAAGTTGGGTTAGAGATTTTTCTTTCCACCTTATCTTGTCATAGAGCATAGTAACGCTTAGTTTCAACTTTTCTTATTGTCTCAATTCATGTTCTTTTAGGCCTACAATATCATTTTTTAATGCCCTGGTAAAATAACATAGTATTTTTTTAACAATAGTATTTGAAGGATCTTTGTACATGCCCAAATCAATGCAGTGTGTTCTCTTATTATTTTCTCTTCAATAGGTACCACCATTAATTGTACATGTATAGTATTGCTGAAAATTCTGTCTTTATGGGCCACATGTCAATCTCAACATTGCATTTCAGCTAGACCTAATTTTTCAATATGCATTTGCTTTGTTGTATAACATTCTATTCCATAAAGTAGTGCCGAAAAAATAGTTGTTCTATAAAATTGACCTTTCAATTTCATAGGAACTTGTTGTCAAATAGCACTCTAGAAACATCTCTCTATTTTATCCATCTAATAACAATTCCATGCTTAACATCCTCATTAATGTCCCCATTTATATTTAACATAGAGCCAAAGTACTTAAAATGTCCTTTTTATGGCAATTCACACTTCTCAAAATAGATAAAAGAGTTTTCCTCATAGTGATCTCACTAAAATTACATTTCATGTATTCTGTATTTACTCGACTAATCTTTAGTCTTTGTGATTCTAAGGCATTTGTCCATAATTTTAATTTACCTTCAGCTTCTTCCCTGAAAGTATCAATCAATATCGTGTCATCTACAAATAGCATAAACTATGGGGTATCATCTTAAATAATATGAGTGAATTCATCCATCATAAGGGTAAAGAAGTAAAGGCTCAAAGTAGATCCATCCTGTAAACCAACTTTCGTTGAAAAATCGTCTATTTTGCCCATGACAACCTTCACACAAGGATTTGCATTAGCATACATGTAACACCCCAAATCCGGTTCACACTCGTGAACCGAACCGGCATGTTACCAGGCCCCGGTTAGGTCGACTAACCCGAACCTAACTCGTGCGGATCCAATCTCGGCGTCTTAAGATGAAGATACAACTCGCAATGCATGGATGAATACACAAACCTAACATGGTACTACATGAATGACATGCAAGTCAGAGTACACACCAAACAATCCCGATAAAAATTAAATAAAGTTTTGAAATATAACGGACAGAATTTCCCCTAAAAATGTAATTAGGGGCCACCCTGTCAAATATACATATAAAAATATATGTAACCAACTATCAAACAATTTCATTCACACAGAATCTAATCTACTATACACTCATTCTGAAGCTTGGGTTTCAACCCATCATACTTTTACTGCGCTACTCTGATCATTTCATTTCATCTCATTGTCATGCCTCAAACATTTACTCATAGCATGTTTATGAAATAATAACATAAAAAAAACATTAAACATTCAATTACCCAATGTGTGTGTGCAGAAGACCTTATTACTCCTCCGTCCTGGCCGGCCCATCCATCTCGTGCTTATCACCTACATATATATAGGAAAAACGTCAGTAACAAGCGTTACTGGTCCGAAAAGAAAATAACTATAACAAACTAGTTATGAGAGCAAACTCTCATATGAACGAAATCATCATATACTCCACGTGAACACTCTGAAGGGCACTACTGAGGAGCCACTGGGCTGCAGACCCGGTAGCATCCCGAACTTACTGCTGCTGGTACTGTGCTACTCTCAGCACTTCTTTTTCAGTACTTCTCGTGAAACTTTATCCTAAGCCCTCTCCTTACCTCCATATTTCTCCTGGCCTTGAGCACGAAGGCCGAGTACTCTCAGGCAGTCGCCTTTAGTACCCTTTGAACCACAAGTCCGGACATGCGCTGTACTAAACAGTACCCGTAAACCTCCACGTTCTCCGGGTGTGAGGAACTCAAACGCGGAGTTGTCAGGATCCCTCGGGAATGGAACAGTCCGCTGGCACTAATCCAGAGCCCGCTTTGACTGTCACGGCATCCTCTGCATGGTACGTGCAGTCGATTTCTCCATCTCTCGTCTCACAAAAATGCGAAAACTATATATATATATAGGCTTGGGTAGGGAGTTATATAATAGGCCCGAAGGCAACTTTTGGTGGATCTTGTTTTCGAAATCAACCTCGAGGGATCTCATCCTCGAGGGGTTATTAATCCGGAAAATGTTCGATTAAATGGCCCGAGTTAAGTGGGATCCGATAAAACGCCACTTAACCCGTCCTGCAGGCAATAAATTAAACATACAATAGAAAGAGTAAATCAGAGACGAGTCCTAAACGGACCTGGTAGAAGCTCCAACGTGTCATCGCGCCTAGGCGGCGAGCTCCTACTTCGTACCTACACATCAAAACTAAATACTAACGCCCGCTAACTAAATGATGCATCAAACACAATGAACATCAATCACAATTCAATCATCAACATCCAGCAACAGTTAAATAATCATAAATTTAAATAATTCTAACTCATCCTAGTCATACCAATTTTATTGCGTTTTTCAAAGTTACGTCCTGATCACTTATCATGCTGAGACTCCTACCTCATTAGATCGCTGAACCTTCATTCACACTTAATCTCATCATGTAACTTATCATTTCATCCCTAATTAGTCATTAATCACATCATAAATCCTAGCATGTTGTGCTAACAATCATCATCAACTTTAAATAATCAAATCGGAGGTAATTATACCTCACGTCGTCGGCAATCGGCGACGGTTAGGGTTCCGTCGCGCGTCTCGGAGCTCGAATTCGGCGCTCCTCGGCGTCCGAAGCTCGATCGGGCTCCACCGGGTGAGCCCCGCGGAAGATCCGGTGAATTCTGGCGAATTCCAGAAATTTCGATTTTCCGGCGGTTTTCCGGCAGTTGCTGGCGGTTTTCCGGCGACTTCCGGTGGTTTTCCGGCGACTATTGCCGGTGGTATCTACTAGCTGGATAGGGGTCATGTAGGGTACCCTCGGAACCGGCTCGGCGAGCCCGACTCATCTACGAGGTCGACGCGGCCAACGGAGGTGGCGGCTCGCCGGAAAACGGCTAAAACAGAGCGGCGGCGTTGGGTCGCTAAATCCGGCCGGCCAGGGCGGCGATGCCCTCCGTTCCGGTCGGGGAAGGTCGCTGGAAGGCTGAGGGTGCTGAGGCGAGTGACCGATCGCGGCGGCGCTGGTCGCCGGCGGCGGAATCGGTGACGGAAGCGCAACGCAGGCGCGGCGTCGCGGCGTGGCTTCCTCGCGTCGCGGCGGTCCGACGGGGGCCGGACCTGGTCGGGGCAGCACGGCAACGGCGTCGCCGAGCTGGGCGGCGTCGGTCGACGGCCGGGCGGCGCCGACAGCGGCGGCGGTGGCGCGCGAACAGGGGCGGCGCGGCACGAGGGTTTGGGCGTGGGGGAGAAAAGGTCGGGGGTGTGTGTGGTGGCAAACTCGTAAATATTACTTGACTCGTCTCCGGCTCGAGTCAAGTATAATAACTAAGTCGTATTAAATCCTAAAAAAATTCATAAAAATTGGGAAAAATCCCGTAAAATCAAACAAATACCAAACATCGTAATGATATGCTCTAGGACTATCAACCCACCCGAAATGCCCGTAACGCATCCTAACGCAATAAACGGCCTAAAACTAATTCTACGATCCATTATATATAAAAATAATAAAAAAAATGACTGGCATACTCTCATATATCTGATAACTCATTCTGTTCTGTTGTGTTCATGACGTTATCATCATATACTTGGGTACGCATGACCCTCATAGCTCATACACGCGACTGGCATCGGCTCGGTACACGTGTCCTGAAACTGACTCAACTCAAAAAAATAACGGTCGACCCGACCGGCTCTAAATATAAAACCCTAACTCGAATCGTGGGTTTTACAATACATATCTTTAATGAGTTCAATGTAAAACCTTAGAACCTTTTTTCTTCTAAAACCTTCCAAATCAAATTCCTTAATCATATTTTTTCCTGATCAATGAACATCATATATAGGTTCCTTTTATTTTCTTGAAATTATTCTATTAATTGCCTTAACAAAAAGATAGCTTCCGTTATAGGTCTTTATAGCATGAAATCAAATTGGTTATCTCTAACTAATGAAACATGTCTCATATATTTTTTCACCACCTTTTCCCATAATTTCATTGTGTAACTCATTAACGTGATGGCCTTATTATTTGAACAATTTTAAATGTCATCCTTATTCTTAAAGATTGACATGACCGTACTTTTCCTCCTTACATCAAGACATTCTTTGAGACTCAATACCTTGTTAAAGAACTTAGCCAACCATATGAGACCAATATTGTCAATACACTTCCACACATTAATTAGAATCGAATCGGGGCCAACCACTTTTCTATTTTTTATTTTACCCAATGCATTTTTTACATCTTTTGCCTTGATCTTTTTATAATAAAGGAAGGGGTATGGTTCACCATTCACATCCTCTCCATTAGAGTCACCCATTTCATTTAGAAGGCTACAAAATATCTCTTCCAATGATCTCGAACCTCCTCTTCCTTCGTCAACACCTTGTCCTCGTCATCTTTAATACATCTAACACCCTCAAGATTCTTACACTTTTTGTCCCTTAGCTTGGCAAATTTATAAATTTTCAATTCTTCATCTTTTGATCACAATTCATTATAGAAGTTTTCATATGCTTTGAGTTGGCATCTCTCACCATTCCTTTAGCTTCAATGTGGGTTTATTTGTAATGTTTCCAATCATCAAAATACCAACTTCTTTGCCATGGTTTGAAAGAGCACTTTTTAAACTTAAGCGCATTTTGAACTTTATCAATCCATCACCATGTTTTTTTTTATCAGCCACCCTTGGTTTCTCCAAGTACTTCTTTCTCGACTCTCTTAATGCAAGAAGTCATTATGTTTCACATCTCCCCAACAACCCGCCAAGCTTCACTTTTTAAAAATTTTACCTTAAACTCAATGAGAGTTTCACTCTTTTGGTTGTACCATTTAATTGTAGGTTTAACATTCAAGGCTTTATAGTTCTTCACACCCCTTTGAAGAGTACATCCAAGGTTAGGAGTCGATGATGGGTCACAATTGACTCACCATATATGACCTTTATAGTTCTTAAAAAGAAGCGATCATTCTTTTTCAGCTTGAAGAAATCAATATAAGTTTTATTGCCCTCACTCTTGAATGTGATCAAGTATCGCTCTTTCTTCTGAAAATAGGTATTTGAGAAGCATAAATTACATATCAAAACAAATTCAATGATTGATGTCCCTGCTTCATTTCTTTGACCAAAAATATATCCCTCATGCAAAGATTCAAAACCAATATTATCCCTACGAATATGTCCATATGTCCATTAAAATCCCCACAAAGCAAAATATTTTCCTTCATATGAATTTATTGGATTAAATGCTCCAAATTTTCTCAAAATAGAATTATGTCAGCACCCAATAAACTAATTTGAGGGGTATAAGTGCACACAATATGAATAACTCATCTACAAAAATTAGTTTGATAGCCATCAATTTGTCACTTAGTCACTCACACAAACAACATTATGCACAAGGTCTTGTTGAACTACAATCTCCACTCTATTTTTGTTTGTTAATTTGCCCATGTAAAACAATTTATACTTATGGCTGATAAATTTTGCTTTCTCTCCAACATATTTCACTTCTTGTAAGCATGCTATCTTGATTTTTCTGTGCTTAAGAATATCCACAAGTTCAAGTTCTTTGCCCTTTAATATCTCCAAATTCCATGATCCACACATGAATGAAAGCTTTGCTCCAATGCATCGCCTCTAAGGGGCCTCCTAGTTCGCCCTTGCCAACTTTTACACCGCAACCTGGTTCCGCTGCAGGACGTCACTTTTGAAAAACGCTCTATAATGTCCTTGCCTATTTTTCACCACAA
Source organism: Piper betle (assembly GCA_033002965.1). Lineage (NCBI taxonomy): Eukaryota > Viridiplantae > Streptophyta > Magnoliopsida > Piperales > Piperaceae > Piper > Piper betle. Next base: position 139,708 of record JAURVB010013103.1, on the reverse strand, counting down.
CCAAGTTCCGTTGTTGCGCGTTGCCTCTAGAGAACAGCGTAGCTCGAGCATGATGAAGTAGAAGTCTATAATCTATAAAAGTGTAAATGATAAAGTTTTGTTGGCTGGATGTCTTTCTTAACGTCAATCTCCTGCTTTATCTAGGCTCGGGACCCAGAATGTGAGATCTAACAATATAATAGTATTAATCAAACAATAAAATTACAGAAGTGGAGACAAAAGATTACATAAGCAAGATGATAGTCCCTCTTTGTGCTATGAGCTAGTTTGTTACAACTTCTAGGAACCTAGCCTACAAAAAAGTTATAATTAGTACAAAAAGAATGAACTTCGTGAAGACAAGGTTAGAGATTGAGCGGGACGTCATCTTAGAGTGGGCGTTGTCTGTAGGTTGTCTACAAGATATCATCCACGCCACACCGTTTTAATTAGTTTTGGGCAAAAAGTTTAATTATTTATCATCAAAATTTTTCTATCATGTTAGTCACACTCAAAATTAAATCAAATTGATAATTTATTATCATTGTATTGTTTCATTATTTTTATTATTATAAAACACACATTTTGTTCACAAACTAACACTTAATTTACACATTTAATCAATTACTATCTCTTTTATTTTCCTTTTTTTGCTTCCATGCGGATAAGCATAAAAATCAAAATCAGTATTTTTAAAAAATATTGGAATAGATAAATTTAATATTATCTTGAAAAGGTTACATAAGATTCATGTCTTAAATTTAATATTTTTATGATAATTCAGTAATGAACTTTAAATATATAATTAATATTATTTATTTATTATTTTTGTCAATGGATGAGTCGAATGATGAAATATCAATGTTTGGTTTATTTTTATTTGATTATGTTTGATTGGTTAAATTCTGTCACAAATATTTGGAAGTTATTGTATTCGATCGTACGCCATCAAATTAATTTATATTTACATTGGTGGTATATCTTCAAACATGTATTTAATGAATGATATTTTTATACTTTTTTTAAAAAATGATTTTATAATATTCAAATCGAAATAAGTCTAAATATTAATATTGTTGTAGTATTTTACTTATAATTTTTCCCTATATTATCGTTTTATTTATCTTAATTCTTTCTCATAATTCAATATAATTTATTTAGTTTATTTAAATTCATGCGGTAACTTTTGACCTTAAAGTAAAAAATAAATATGTTCATCATCAACATTATTTCTTGATTAAGACGAGGAATAGAGATAAAAGATGAAGAGCTTAATGTAAGTGTAGTTATATTTGGATTAAGAAGAGTACTTTAATGTAACTTGTCTCCAATTATTTCTTATTTCTATAATTCTTATCACTAAAATTATGATAAAAGTATAGTACTTATATTTTGGTTGCTTATTGAAACATTTTTTTATTAAATTTTGTATGGCAACTAAACATCTGAAAATTTGAGCTGTTGACTTTAATTTGAGGTTGACAAATGTTGTTCACCGATGTAAGTTATGATCCTATCTCTCACACTTCTACTTGAGCCTTTGCTTTGTGGAACAGACATTACTCTTTGATTCACCATGGACGAAATTCCTTGCAAGGGATGGTAAAGGGGATGATACAGTAAAGATGACTAATTTAATATAATATAAATTTTTTTAAAGATAATCAAATGAAGAAAAGACTAGACCTAAGAAATAAAATAGGGAAACTTAGAATAAAAAGCCCACAACTAATAATTCACGTTACATCATTCTCTCACAACCTCTATACAATAGGCAACGATACCTTATTTATAAGGAAAATTGGGTTAGAATAGAAAATAAGGTGCTATCAAATCATATTGGTAATATGGTTTACTAGCTCAAATTAATATATATAAATTCAGTTAGCTTGAACCCTATTTGAACTCACTCGAATTCAAAATAAAAGTAGCCTATTTTAATAGGGGCATAAACGAGCCAAACCGAACCAAGTCTGAGGTTTTTGACAAACATATTTAAGCTTGTTTGAGTATTTGATAAACTTTGATATATTATGGGTCGAACTGAGTTTGTCTAAAATTTATAGTGTTTGGGCTTGATTCGTGTTTGACTCGCTATATTTTCGAGTCAAACTCAAGCCAAATAAATATTTGTGCTTAGTTTATACTCAACGTATATATGATCAAAAATTTATTTTTAATATTATATAAATTTAATATGATCTAAAAAATATTAATAAGTCGAGTCAAACTAAATATTTTTTTGAACTAAAATATATCAAGTTCGAGTTTTGAATTATATTAAATTAAATACTTGTTACCTCAAATTCTATGTATTGTTAAATAAATTATTTATTTCGAACCAAATACTTTTTTTAATACAAAATTAACAAAAATCGGGCCGAACGCAACGACGGGGTAGACGGTGGCGGGGGAGGGTGTGAGCTGTTCGAAGACGATGGCGGAGCTCGACCCCGATGCACTCGCCCACTGCGCTAGCAAGCTCGGCGGCATCCGGGATCTGGCCAACATGGTTGCCTCCTGCAAGGCCTTCCGCGCCGCCGCCTACTCCGACGCCGTCTGGCTCCCCTTGTTCAGGTTTGCTGTCCTTTTGTTTTTATCAATTCGCTTATTTGGAGTTTGAATTTTGATGATAAATATTTGATGGAAATGATGCGATCACTTGCTTCTTTTTTTTATTTTGGAAAAAAAATCGAATTGATGATTCGAAACCCATTGCAATATTGTTGAATTTTGATGAATGGTGTGTTTGTTGGAGGAAATGGGATTACTTGTTGATTAGTTGCTTTTTTCCTGATTGATTGAATTGAATTCCATGTTGAGCAGTGGTTTATGGGAGTATTGAGGAGCTTGTTTGTTTGTTGAATCTGGTTGATTTGAGGGGAGTTTGTTTGTATATGGATGATGTTGGAAATGACGGGATTTAGCGTTCAGGGGTGGCTTTTGAGATAACCTGCTAGTTTTTCTTGGTGACACGTGATGGAAGTGGACAATCTTTGTTGGATTGTAACTTGGAAGTTGGGGAATATGAGTTTTTATTACTGCTTTCAGATATTCATTTAATTTTCTATCTCAACGTAACATCTAATTAGGTTTATTAAAATTTTGAGCTTTTGACCTTTATTTCGAGGTTGAACATGCGCCAGAAACAAGGACTAGATCAAATCTATCTAATTGAAAAAGAGAGGTTAGGATACACATTGCTTATATTTTAATAATGATTGAGCAATATTGTTTTGGTAGTTAGAACAGCAGTTAGATATTATAAAAAAATAAATCTTTTTTTCTCATATAAAAGTTGGAATTTAAGACTATTGGGCAACTTGCTAGTTTTTCTTTGTGAGACTCTTTTTCATTGGATTGGAACTCGGAATTTGGGGAATATGAGTTTTTATTACTGCTTCTATGTAATGTAAAGGATTGGATGGACGTTTTCTTGCAAAAAATTATGATGCTTGCATGAATTGCAGTTCCGAGAGGAAACGTTGCTTAGTTTTGATGTAAGAAATTCAGGACTTGTTTCTGATTTTCTTGTGTTTACGTGATTCAGCTAGCCTACTTGGCGCTTATAATACAGTTGTGTCAATCATTATGCCATAGCCAAACATGTATGATGAATGACAGATTTTCAGATATTTATCACCAAAATTTTTTATTTCTGGTCATTCCATTTGGGCCTATGTATATTTTTTTAGTAGTTCTTGTGGAATTTGAAGGAATTTATGCGGAGGAGTTATTTTTTATTTACCTGTCATAAAAAAGAGTTGCTTATCATTTTTTTCTTTACTGAATTTTACAGGGAACGCTGGCCTACTCTATGGAATACTTTCTCTTCACCTATATCATCTGCTAGGGAGGAATATTTTAAAAGGCATCTCGCCTTGCTTCAATTTGAATACTGTGACCCTTATACACAAGTATGTCTCTCACCAACATCTTGCAGTCATGTTTTTCTGGACAAAGAGGCTGTTGTTTTTGCAAAGGTACAATATTTTTTATTGTGTGATTATCTTTATGCTATAGATTATTATGTTTTAGATATTAATTAACATAAATGCAATATCTATTTTTCTCTTCTGCAAATGAAACAGTAGCCAATATTGAGCTTGTATTTATGTAGCTCTCTAGTAATTTTCTTTTTGGTGAATTATACTTTGTTGCGTGGGTTGATGGAACTATCTTCAAATTTGCTTGTTCATCATAGAATACCTATGTGCAACAATGGAAGCTTGATGGCAGATTGGACGAAAATGTCTATGAAATTTGGGGAAGGCATAATGCTAGAATAGCGTGCATGAGGTTTGGAACACTCTATTTTTTGCATAATAATGCCTTTGATATTTTATGGGTGAGTTTTATTAACTTCCAATTTCTGACAAGTCTAGATATGGACCAAGCTTCATTTGATCTCTGTTTTATAGAGGTCAATCCTAATGAACCTAAATTTTGCTTGAAATAAAGTTAATAAATTGTTGAACCACTTTGGTGTTTGACCAATTTAAACCTTTTGATATATATTTCCTGCGGTAACCTCCGTGTAGAATAATTTATTTCGAGTATAACTTTATCCTGGTAGATAGGATTTGAAGCTAATTAAGATCTGCTATTTTGTAGGCTGATTGTTCTTATGCACAAAATCAATTATATAAAGGTCTAGATGATAACTGGTGATATAAATTTTTGAGGTGGTTGGCTTTATGAATCAACTGTAAATGAGGAAACTCTAGGATGTAATACAATGAGTCTTTATAATGGAAAGTCTCATTTCACAAAGTTAGAAAGACGTCCGTGGTAAACAACCTATTTTTTAGGAGTAGTTCATAAACATCATGTGTTTCTTTTTACAACGGAGTACATTCTGGCCATATGGCCAAAGTTCAAATGCTCTGATTTTTGCAGTGAGACTATATGTTTGTCGGCTGGGTAACACCTACTGTTTATTCTAATATGCAGACAATTTCCTGCTAGCTCTACCTCCTTACTTCGGAAAGTGGCTGAAAATGAAGATAGTTTTTTGTTTCATCAAGCTGTGACAGAACTATTCGTTTGTGGTGGAAGGTTTGTATTTGCTTTAATAAATTGCATGTGTCACTTACAAATTGAACTTGCATCTGAATATGTGATATTATTCTATGCTGCTTTGTTGAAATATTTTACCTATTTTTATTTTGATTGCTGTGTTGCTAAAGTTCGATAAGTTGGTTTATGAGGACATGTGTTGAGATCATGATCAGCATGTTTATGAAGACGTGCTGAGATCATGATCAGCATGTTGTGCAATAGTATAACGTCAATTAGTAGAAAGAATTCCAACAAGATAAATACACACTTGTGATAAACGTTAATGTAAAAGGATGTTATTGTAAAAGGATTGACGTTAGCTGCTACAAGATCTTGGTTTCATTTCTTAATGTGTTGGATCAATACTGTGTTTTTCCTTGGGAGTGTTTTTTCCCTCTCTGTCTACTAGAGCTTTATTTTGGTTGACCTTGTTTGGTAATATATTTGATTTATTTTTAGGGTAGATGCCTACGAACATTACGGGGTCATAATGGACCTGTTACTACTATTGCTGATGAACTGGTGGAAGATTGCAATGGAAAGCTACTTGCGAGTGGTGGAGAAGATGGAACTGTTCGTCTATGGTCCCTTAGCTCTACCGGTAAGCGTGGTCAAAATGCCCTAAAAAACACATTCTATGGCCACGAGAAGCCTGTTGTCCTGTTAGCTGTCTCTGGGTACTTTTCTTTTTCCCTTCTGCTCTTCTATTTCCCTCCTCCTGCTGGCAATTATTTCTGTGAGGCAACTGATACTTATATATAAGTACTTTCATCATGTTCCCTTCCCTACCACTGTCTGCTATGTCTTTGTTTCTTCTAGTAAGAGTTTATATTTGTATTTTTTAATGTGCTGAGACTTGTTTTCTTCTGTTCTTGCTTATGCAGAAAAAAGCTCCAAGTTGTGTTTCGTAATATATAAATGTTGTTGATAACACATTGCTTCTTTGTTCATCGTGCAAAAAATGGCTACCTTTCTACTGTCATAATTGTTATTTTGCTGGGTTTTCAGGTTCAACACTTCCCGCCTCATCAGTGTATCAAAGGATGCGAAGGTGGTTGAGAATAACAATTCCATTTGAAGATTGCATGTGCTTGGCCCAATGATATATATTCATACTTGCCAATGCTTTATATCTTCCTTTAGCTCTTAGTTTTCATTGAAAAGAGTACGTTCAACAAAATAAGTTTTTGGCTATTTTTGCATTGGTCTTTGTTTTTTCTTATGAGCCTTTATCTCCCATTTTTTCACAATGAAATGAGCTCTGCTAAAAGATTTAAGTACTTCTATTTGGACATACTAATTCCTGGTAAAACAAAGTTGATTTTCTGTTCATGTCTTCTCATGGGGGCTCAGCATGTTATAGGAAATATGCATACTGATGATGTCATAAAGTTGCAATTGGGTTTGCCTTCTTACTTGGGTTGCGTAGGGAAGGATATCTTGCATATAATTTTGGCACTATCATGTTTGCAGGTTCTCATGTCACTATTTTGATTGTGAAAGGAATTAAGAGTGATAGAAAACACAGCCTCCATAGATGGGACTACACTTGTTATGCTTCAAGCTTTTCTCTGGAGTCTTGATAGGCTGAACAGTATCTTAAAAATAGAAAAATATTATTCTAACCAGCTTTGCTTAGTTTCTAGTTAAGAAGGGCTTGAAGCAGCAATGCAAGTAACGTGTTGGTTTGATGATTCGGAACAGTGAAATCTGTCTTCAAAAACTAAGATATCTCAGAAAGGAAGTGAATTGTTTATATTACTGATATTTATTTCCAAATGCTTTTTTATTTTTGATATTGATGGTCTGTTTGCCATTGTTTTGATACCTCAAATATCTGATTGCTGGAAAACATGCTATTTCTTGAACTGGTAATATTTTTTTCCAAACGAACCAGTCTCACACATGATGCATCATTGAAGCAAATCAAATAATCAGAATTGATGGTTGAGCTAGTTGTTTACTTCTGCCTTTTTACTTATATTTACGTTGAATGTTGAATGTTAATAATAGAATGTTATTTCATACTGTGTCTTTCACTTTATAGGTGAGACTTTGGGATACAAGTTCTTCTTCTGCAACTAGATCATCGCAATGTTTGGGAATGGCCAGTGTCAATGGAGACCCCATCGCCCTAAAATGCCATGAACTCTTGTGTTATGTTGCTGCTGGCAGCTTTGTTACTGCAATTGATTTGAGGACAATGTGCAGGGTCTTCACTGTAGGAGCTGATCAATCTAAGTTACATTCACTGCAGATTTTACCATCTAAATCACTGATATGCACTGGTGGAAGTGGAAGGTAGGTTGCTTTCTTTTGTCCATGTAGTTTTGTATGAGATCTTCCATGCATGTGAGATTGTTTCATTATCCAATTTTCTCTTGTGTTTGAATTCTATGGAATTAAATTATCCCATTATTCTTTCTTCCAACTCAATTTTATTATACTAGTGTATGTTTGCGTGGTTACCAGCTATGGCACTTGTGAATCTGCGTATCTTAATGGCCCCTTTTTGGAGATCATTGATGATAATATTTATTGCATTTAAGCTAATAAGAATCACTAAAACATTATTTGAGAACGTTTGGCTGTAACAGTGATGGCTCTTTCACTTACAAAATTGTCTTTCTGCAGGTCAATGTTGTGGGATGTAAGAAAATCAGGAAATATTCTGGAACCGGTGTTGGAATTGGATGGCCACGAGGGTGATGTTTCTCATATATACATGGATTCCTACAGGATTGTGACCGGTGGATCTAAAGATTCATGTGTCAAGGTTTGGCAGACTGACACTGGTAGAATAACTTCCACTCTTGATTGTTTACCGGGGAACCCCGAACACAAGGGCTTGGGATTGACAGCCATGACTGTGAATGGTTACCGGATTGTAACTAGTTGTGGCGAAGAACATAGTGTTACTTGTTATAGGGATTTCACACATTCCTCTGAGCATGTTCCTTGTGATGGGACGACATACGAAGGTTCCAAATTCTGGGACGAGGGTGTCTCTTTCTTGGATGAGACTTAATTGTTTTATTACTGAAAACGGATTGAATTAGTTTTGTTCATAGATAGAAATTAAGTGATTCTGTTGTCAAATAACTGGTGTGATTATAATTACAGCAAAGCTTATGAGGAACAAATAGATTTGTGATTTCTACATGAGGTGATTTTATACTTGCTATATAAAGCTAAAAATGAATGGAACTTGCATTGAATATGTTTCACTTGTTTTGCATACATAATTACGGCAAGCAGCAGAGAAAAAAGGCTTTACGAGGAACAAATTCCTGTATTTTCTCAACTTGTATGTTCTATGTTGTCCATTGGAGAAGCCGAAGCATCAGTTGCAGCCGATGACAATCGCGAAGGCGGGGGAAGAAAAGCGAAGTTGCCCAACTGGGCATTTGGAGTTGTACTTGAAGATCTGCTCAAGAAGCTTGGTGAGCAACTATTGATCCCATGAGAAGCTGTAAAAGATGGTAGAGATTGTCACTGTTCTCCCCACTTTAAAATGTTTGCAGAATTTGCTTCTCTCCTTCCATTGCTGACCATAGAAGTGATTGCATCTGCTAATGCGGACTTGAAATTTGGATCAGAAGTTAGAACCTTGGTTGCTGCAGCAATTGTGGCTGACGTTAACGCTGCTTGAGTTGGATTATATTTGGTTTCTGCAAGTAGGATGATGAATTAAAAAGGAAAATCAATGGCAATTAGTGACGATCTGAAAATTAAACACATGTTGTATCATGTCAGCTAAAATGTCAAACTCTAAATGCATGCGGGATAAGCAATTGGTAGAAATATAAGAATTAAATTCAATGGTGAAGACATGAGAATTGTTGTCATTTCTAGTTTCTTATGTGTTCTTGCTAGTTTTAACTCTCAAGCCATATATGCATATATTCACCGGTTTCTTATTTTTCTCATATATATTTATGTTTGTCTTTGAAAGTTGAAAATTCTGACAGTCTCCTCTGATTATCACATGAAATTTCGGCTTCTCACATTAATCAGGAGCCTTCTTGCTTGACTTTGGCCCTCATATGTTCTATCTCGTTTCAATCTTCTTCTCTCAATTAGCAAACAAGGCTAGCTGCAATCTTCTGAGTTGAATATTTGAGATCAAGATGGTTGTTCCTTGGTCTGTTGAGGCGCTTTTGAACTTTGCATGAAGAAGTATTAATCACCAGTTGAAGCCTGATGAGTGCATATTTTTATTACTTCCAAAAAAAAGGTCAATATATCCTTGCCCAAAACTCAAAATCGTGAATTTATTATATATTGACCTCGGCTAAATAAAATTTGTTTACCATAAATAAGTGATGCCGTAAATATTCCACATGTATTAGGAGACTCCATTTACTAATATAGGAATAACAACTTTCACTTTATTTATTAATTAGTACATTCGAGTTCTCGAGAAAACCAAACAATAAGCTGCAATGAATATATTAGGATTTTTAAAAAATATTATTTAGGTTTATTGGATTATTGTATTACACAAGGTAAGTTGTGTCGAGATAACTGATCACATTAATTTGTTGGCTATCATTTATAAAGCTTGAATATATTTTCTATAAAAAATATCTAACAATCTCTAACTATTTTTTATATAAAAAATATTCAATAAAGCATGGCCGTTAATTTTTTATTTAGTAGTTCACATTGGACAACTACCCGTAATTACCTGCCCACAACTTTTCAATTTAAATTGTTAAATAAAAAATTAATGGTAATGATGCAAGTTGGCAAAGTTCATATTTAAAAAATATTTGCACTTTATCATTGGGTAATTACTCACTCGTAACTCTTCGATCGAAATTGTTAAATGTCAGACAAAATTTATATTAAAAAATGGTTCACACCTTGTCATTAAAAAAAGGTAAAGTTTTTTTCTGTTCTAAAAAAAAAAAGTCATTTTGGTCGTTAAATTATAAAGAATGGCCCAGATTAAAAAAGTCCATGAAATGCAACCCTACCCCAACCTCAATGCCATCAACTTCAATCTCCTTCCAAAGCCACCGCCACCATTGGCTGCCCGCTTGGGTAATTCCACCTCTCCCCCCTAACCTTGTTGAGGTTAGCATTCTTAATCATTTGTCAGTTAAAAAATGATTTTTTTTACGTGGTTTTTAGCCGACTGTGAGTATTGTAATATAAAATTTGGTGTGCAATTAGGTTGATGGTTGCAATTCGATAGTTTTAAGCATTTTATTGCATGCATTTGGAATGTGTTGTTGGCATGCTTGCAATCAGAAGGTTTTGTTAGTATGATCATTGTTTAATGCAATTTGTGTTCTGTTCAGATTGTATTCTGGTGGGATGTAATTTGAATTGTTTGACAGTTGAGCTGGTTTTATTGCTTGAAATTATTGGGTAGCAGCTTTTGTGTGTAATGGCCAGGTTTATGTGGTTTTTGTCCTATGGTTGGCAGCTGCTACTTATTTGTTGTGTTGGACAGAGCGAGGTTGAGGGTGAGATTGACTGCCTCTTCTGAGCTTGAGCAATGGCAGAGAGCAACTTGTCTACTCGTTAGTCACAGAACTTCGACCATTGTCATCTTTACAGAAGCAACCCGACGGCTATGTAATAGCAAATTTAGTTAGCTACACACCAATACCAACTGCAATCTTTTTCACAAAACCGTCTGTAATGAAATTTACCTTGATATCTATCGATATGCACAATGCAGCAATGCAGCCATCAGGATAATTGTGAACAGCTTGACAACTCCAAGGGAATTTCACCAATTGACAGTTCAAAGAATGACACCAATTAACAATAGTTAAGAGAAACAAATTGGAACAAGGCAACAAAAAATTCACATGAACAGAGTTATAATTTTGTTATAATACAATTTAACCATGTTTGTCAGTCACATCATTGTTTGTGAAACTTCGTCTAATAAAAAAGATTATTCATCAAATCCAGCTGCTCCTTGGTATTGTTCAACTAGAGAAATAGTTATAATATGACATTAAAAACAGGGCATAGTCATAGTGTGAACAAACAATACATAACATTTGGCCAATTACAACTAGTCAGCTAAAAATTGAAATACCAATCGACTATAAAACATCCTTATACATAAATTGATCATTTGTTCACTAAAAATTAATGCACTAAAAACTATCCTAAAACATAAATCAACAATTAGGTGCCTAAAAATTAATACAACAATCAACTAAAAATGCCCCTAACACATGAATTGAAATTATTAGTCAACTGAAAATGGTACAGCAATCTACTAAATAGACAAAAAAAACATAAAGTAACATTAAGCTGGCTAAAAATTCCCCCAGCATTAAACTACACAGATCCAAACACTTAAATTGAAATAAAAAAAACCAAAAATTAATAGACACGAGATTTACATTGATTGAAAATCTATATTATTTTAGCTAAATTGAAAAAAATATACTTTAATACTTTTTAATTACTTAACCGAGGGAATCAATCACGAAATTGGTTGGTAAGGAGTTAATCTATGGAAAATAATTTACACAAGTAAGTGTCTCATTTATTTGTGTATAAAATAATGTCACAAGGATACATGTGCAACCGCCAACTAATTAAATGAATTCCTCCCATTTTTTTGGAGCTCGATATGAATGTTCGTAACAATTACTCAACAATACAAAACATGCAATAATCAACTCTTTTGCACGCGCATTTTCTAAGAATTATGCTTGTCAAATTTAATTTAAGACAATGCGGATTGCAAATTACATTTTGTTTAAAAAAAGAAAGAAAACGACTAATTCTGAGCTCAATAATAAAAGAAAACTTATTCATCAAGTGAATGGAACTAATTTTAGGCTTTCAGATGTTGGGTTTATCCCACATCATGTATAGAGGTTATTTGTGACTTGTATATAGGCTAATAGGAAAATCTTAATTCTTGAGCTAGCTTTTGGATTAAGAGAGGCTCATAATACTTATTGCAAGTCCCGTTTGAAAGCCCATTAGACCTAATAGTGATTTTGAAGCTTGGGTGGGGGCTCAAAGGGCCCAACAGTGGTATCAGAGCCCGAAAATCTGGAGTCTCCCGGAACTTCACTATGTGGTGAGGGGGAGATGATTCGGGTGGGTTAGCCCGAATTAGAGTCTTGAAGGGGAAAATTGTTGGGTTTATCCCACATTATATATAGAAGTTGTTGGTGAAAATTATTGGGTTTATCCCACATTATATATAGAAGTTGTTGGTGACTTGTATATAAGCTAATGAGAAAGCCTTAATTCTTGAGCTAATTTTTGGATTAAAAGAGGCCCATAACACTTATTGCAAGTCCCGTTTAAAAGCTCATTAGACCTAATAGTGATTTTAAAGCTTGGATGGGGGCCTAACGGACCCAATATTAGAAAGGTGAAATTGAGAGATCCTACAATACATGCTAGAATAACTTAGAAGTTTGCCTAATACCTTAATTAATGTATCTTTCCATCTCAATTTGAACTATGTAAATTTAATAGTATGAGGTGATATCAAGTTACTACAATCTGTTATCTTGGGAGGGGGAAATCACTACAATATGTTTGATCATGTTTGAATAATGTGAATACCCAACATCGCTTTTGAAAGCATCTTACCAACTTTGCTAATTTTCAACATTGTGAGCTAGCTTGCAGTAGCTATCAGTACAATCCCAAAAGTATAGCAAAGTCTTCCTAATTCTTCCACTCAAATGTCAGATTCTATCGTTTATAACTAATTGTCAACCAGCTCATGTTTCCACTCAAAAGTCGTAAACAGGAGAGTAGTTTTTAATGATTTTAAGTTATAAAAAACGATTAAGAAAGCTCTGGTTTTGTCTTCAATGAGCTTTTAGTTAAGATTTCCAATGGGCACACCAAAGCCTCCCTAATCCACCTCAAACCATAACACCCCCTCCAACATCCCCGACCTCGAAAACCCCGAAACGGCCGCATTATACAGTGTCCGTAGTCTTTTGGGTATTTCATCAAACACCTTGAGGGCATCGCCGAAAAGGCCCAGTTTTGAATAGAAACTGATCAGTGCAGTGGCATTGTGAGTGTCCAGGAACCGGCCGAACTTCACGACTTGCACGTGGAGTTGCCGGGCGAGGGAGGTGGAGGTTTGAGCAGGCCTTGAGAAGGCATGGGTAGGCAAAACGGTTGGGGAGGAAGCCGGTGGAACGTAATTTGCTGTAGAAGATGAGGGCTTTTTGGTAAAATCCCCGCCCGCTCATCATTTTGGACCCACCGTTTTGAATCGTGGGTCCGGTTCATATCGGTGGGTGGCTCAAAATGGGCTTTTAGTAATTGGGCTTGGGCCGTATCTCCTATATGTGAACCTTTCCACGGTTTATAGGTGCCATTAGGGTTGACCGAGTTGGACTGAGTTGAGCCGAGTTTTTTCTGAATTCAAAATTAATTCCATCTTCGAATTTGAATTTAAACAATCAAATCAATTGTTGACTCGAAGGTTGTTTATCTTATACAAGTTTTCTAATTTGAAAAAAATACATTTATTTTCTAGTATTTTAAAGAACCTAGAAAGTATCGTTTTGTAAGACAGTAAAAAACAGTTAAAAATTTCCCCACTTTTGCATCTCGATTTAACTTTAAGAACTACAATTTATTTTGAATTAAATTGTGAAGTTATTTTATATCTTATATAAGTTTTCTAATTTGAAAAAAAAATGCATTTATTTTTGAGTATTTTAAAGAGCTCAGAAAGTATCGTCTCATAAAACAGTAAAAAACAGTTAAAAATTTCCCCACTTTTGCATCTCGATTTAACTTTAAGAACTACAACTTATTTTGAATTAAATTGTGAAGTTATTTTTATATCTTATATTTCTAATTTGAAAAAAAATGCATTTATTTTTGAGTATTTTAAAGAGCTTAGAAAGTATCGTCTCATAAAACAGTAAAAAACGGTTAAAAATTTCCCCACTTTTGCATCTCGATTTAACTTTAAGAACTACAACTTATTTTGAATTAAATTGCGAAGTTATTTTTATATCTTGGTCCATGTCGCCAACTTCTATTCAAGACGAAATAAAAAAATTAAAAAAAGTTAAAAAATGATTGACCTCAAACACTAGAGCGTCGGTTGCGAAGATGGTAGGTGCACATCTCATAATTTGAGGCCACTGCAGTCTGTTTTTTAGGAGCAAGAATGAGCACAAGCTAACTTCCAATAACACATTTCATGATTTATTAATTAGTTCCAGTCATGGGAATATAGGATGAAACATGATGTGGTCACATTATTATAAAATCGAGTGGGGTGGTAGTTCGTCCAATCAGTATAACATTGACCCTCCACCTAAAATTTATAGTGACAAACTTGACAAACATTATTTAGCTCAATTCCGACGTTCCTCCATGAAATGGAATAGAAAGGGATACTCTAGCTACAACTCTTCATTTTTATCCCTTAATTATTCGAGATGCAACCGTTCCAATATATCAAAAACATGATGATTAGTATTTTGTATAAACCAAGCTAATGAGCTTAATTATTATATATGTAAAAAAACATAAGCTTATAGTGAATATTAATCTTTTTGAATCAAGCAACCACCATGAACTAACTTAACATGGTTTTTCTTATTTGCCATAACAAACTTTTCGACGCTCTTTACCCAACTCCCTTAATTATATCAGGCTAATGTATTTTAAAACATTCTATCATCAAGTAATAAGAATGGTCAAAACTTTTTTAAGGAGATTAATTGAACCATTATAAGCTTATATATAAGCTCCATAAGTTTGGGAAAAAATTTTTTGACCATTCTTATTACTTGATGATAGAATGTTTTAAAATACATTAGCCTAATATAATTAAGCTTATAATGGTTCAATTAATCTCCTTGCCTGATGGGCATATTTCGAAAATCAAGATGTGGGGCCACGCAACAGGACCGTCTCAGCCGTTGATCTGAAACTGACATGGGTCCCATCGTATTAATAATCTCTTTGCCAGTACATCACGTTTATCGGTCGCAGGGTAACAGTGTCGTTCAAGTAACGGCATATCGACGTGAAATTACTTTAACACCCTTATCGATAATAAGTAAATGACCTCTGTTGAACTGGTTTTCTCGGAGAATACGGCTTCAAGGTCAGGTTAAATATGTCATTTTGGTGTAAAAGTGGGCCACCCGTCAAAACTGCTCTTTTCACTCATTATTGAAGCTGTGGTAAACTGTCAGTAGGGCCCACGCCCCACACGTCATACGTAAAATTACGTAATTCATTTTGTATTTTTTGTATTCATACCAATGACCTCGTAATACAAATATCTCGGAATTTTAGGTTTTGTAGGAGTAAAAGGATGTTAGTTTTGGTTATTTATATTTCATCTCTGGTGCATTAAAATCAAGGTTTGATTGACTTTTAATGTTTAAAATGTCAGAGTAGATTGATTGTAAAAGAGTATCGTATAAAACACTATTATATAACGATACTAATTCGACAAAATATTTGTAAAGTTTGTATGAGTGATATTAAAAAAAAATTTCTAATAAATAATTTTATTATTTTTAACATTTATTTTGTGAAATATTTTATATAATTAATTGTATACTATCTTTAAAATTCTCAATGTATAAAATGTATCAATTCATGTTATCATTTAAGGTGTCAGGAATCTAAAAACTTTTAATTTAAATAGCTAAATACTATTACATAAAAAAATCACCTAATTGAAATGAGTTATCAAAAAGAATGCAAATTTGTTATAAAAATAATAACGCCCAATTATATACTACCTTTAAAATTCTTGATGTATAAAATGTGTCAATTCATGTTATTATTTAAGGTGTCAAGAATCTAAAAATTTTCAATTTAAATAGCTAAATACAATTACATAAAAAAATCACCTAATTGAAATAAGTTATAAAAAGAATACAAATTTGTTGTAAAAATAATAACGCCTAAAAGATACAATTACTCGATAATATCTTCGACATCTATCAAATTTTAAAGGATATAGATTAATTTCGATAAACACAAGGCGTTCGTCCACTAAAACTAAACCATTAAAGGTCCTGCAAAATAAATACATGAAACACAAGCCCTTCTTTCCAATTTCCACCTCCTCCAACCACCCGCCTTCCATTTTTCTGTCGGTTTCTGATATTTCCACTCCCTTCTTCTTCTTCATCACTCGCTCGGCCATGGCGCATCCAACCTCAAAGCTCAAAAAGCTCGCAACTTTCCGTTCCCAGTCCATACTTCTTCCCTCTGATCTCCACCGGAGCCGTCGCATTTGAGGTTGTGCGCTGCTCTACGTTTCTTCCTGAGCAGAACGGTGTCGGCATTGCCCGGGAAGGTCCGGTTTTCGGTTAGCTGTGTTGTTTGGTGAATTGTGGATGGTTAAAGAGAAAGATTGGATTTTTGATGTTTCTCTTTGTTCTTGGTGTCATTGAAGGTTGTGGGTGATGGGGAAGTCTCCGGCGAAATGGATCAAAAGTGTGCTTTTTGGAAAGAAGTCCAGATCTGCCACTGTGAAGGTGAGCGGAAGTTTGGTTAGTGATTTCAATTGTTGAATTTTGATGTGTAGTAGTACTTTATTCTAATGTGTGGAGCTTGCTTTATTCTTGTTTTGACTCAAGAAGATGTAGGATTGATGTTCTGTTAACGCGTTGCTATGATCCATGAAATATGGATTCTTATCTTGGAATGTTACTCGTATGATTTAGAGTTTTTTATTTGTAAAGGCGGATGCAATTCAATGCATAATTTTGTAACTTATCGTCATAATGGTGATTGAGTGGTTTGTCATCCATGTCTGTTTTGTTTTAGTAATAAGATCTGCTGCTAAGAGTGGAAATGTTTCGATATCTGAACATTTTTATGGTCCTTTTGTTTCAAATTCAGCTATTGCTAATGCCTTATTATACTTGTGAAGGGACTGGCAAATGAGAAAGATGAGCTGGTTCTACGGCATAAATCGTTGCGTGAATTATCACGGGATCCTACTTCGGCCTTGCATCCTAAAGCCTTGAACGTGGATGCTGGTCGGAACCTGGATATAAGTACTGGTAATGGGGTAGAGTCATCCGGCAATAGTCCAGCTACAGATGTGTCAAAACCTCTGGGACAGGATGGCCTGGATATATATAAAGAAGAGATGGCTGCTAGCAAAATACAGGCGGCATTCAAGGGTTACCTGGTATACAATTTACTTGGCTTGGATAATGGCATATGAAGTATTTGAAACTAGACTCTTATAACAAAGACTGAAAAGTGCTCAATATAAGCTTTCCAGTTTAATCCAATCTAAAGCATGTTTTGCAACAGGCTCGCAGGGCATTCCAGGCTCTCAGAGGCATTATTAGGCTGCAGGCTTTGATTCGCGGCCACCTGGTCAGAAAACAGGCTGTTGCTACTTTACATTGCATGCAAGGAATTGTGAAAATGCAGGCAATTATTCGTGGAAATAGAGTTCGTTGTTCTGATATTGGGCTTGCAGTTAGCAAACTTCGTAAACCAGAAAAGATGAAGGTGAACTTGTTTTATATGGCATCTACTGTGTATTTGGTTTGTTTAATTAAAGCGACAGTCAATTGCTACAATATTGCAAAACAGTTCAATGAAACTAGTTTGAATGTTTGTGGCAGAATCATTACCTTATCACTGAACTTTACGTGTTCCTGTAAATACTTCATTCTAGGGGATGGTTGTTGATGTTGCATAATAAAATTGTTTGTCTTGTATCAGGGTGCCAAGCCTCTATTGTCTTCCAAGGCTGATGCATCATCCGTGAACAATCGACTATCTACCAATGCATTTGTTCAGCAAGTAAAGTTCACTCATGTGGTTTCTTTATTTTAATGTATTTTATATGCATTTTACTGCTTTAAAAACTTAATTATAATTGGCAAAAATTGATTTTTTACCAGTGACAAGGCAAGTTCCTTTGTTTATTGATTTACAAATTTCTGAATCATGTAATGGCTTCATTTTGAAACACTATATATCATTTTGTCACATATTTGTTGATAATTTGGAATTGGAAGCCATTCAGATTTCTGGCTTAGTGATTAATTTTTAGGACTATAAGACGACTTTTTATGTGTAAGAGTTAAAATAAAGGGGCATGAAATGAAATATTCTAACCAAAAAAGTAAATAAAATGTTTTTTAAAAGAGAAAAGTCCAGTTACATGGTATGGTGCCGGGATTTTTATAGTTTCACTCTTCACCAATGTCAGTCTGAAATTTTGTTTATTTTTATAATTCTTCCAGCTTCCAGCTCATTCAGGCAGTACATCGGCCCTCAGGATTCATTATTATGGAAATGAGCCAAATTCTGCTGTCAATTGGCTGGAGCGTTGGACATTAGTTCGCGTCTGGGTGCCTGCTCCACAACCCAAGAAATCTACATATGGTCTACCTTATCATGAAATCCAACCCAATGGCCATCATTCAGTTGGTTCTACTCAGTCTGTCCGCTCGAAGCGCACTTCTAGGAAGGTCAATTCTGGGAACACAGGTATGTTGAGTTCAGGCAATATGGCCTCAGAAGATGAAAAGTCTAAACGGAACCTGAGGAAATTATCGACCTCCCCAGCTGTGGATCAAGTGCAAGAGCAACCATTAAGTGAGCTTGAAAAGGTTAAGCGTAACTTGAGAAAGGTATCAACTTCTATGGTAGCTACTACGCCTACTTTGCCAGAAGCTGTATCTGAAAAGTCTAGAACAAGTTTCAAAAAATTGTCTGATTATCCGTCTGATGCAGCCAATAAGAATATTGAGGTTCATTCAAATCAAGTAAAGACAGATATGGTAGAGGCTGACATCCCTAATGCTGAGGTGGATGCTTTTAAACCAGTGACTACCAATGTCCCTTCTCCAAAGTTGCAACATCAGTACCTAACAACTGGTGAATCCTCACCCCAACGGGGTGATATTGAATTTGCTGATGCAACTGTGGCAAATGTAAATACTAACGTTAAGGACAGAGAAATCAGCCATGGCAACCAAAAACTCAATAAGAAGAAGACGTCACCAAAGGTGGATGAGAATGGTGTTTCAGGCACTCCTACATTACCACGATATATGACAGCAACTCAGTCAGCAAAAGCAAAGCTTGGACAAATTTCACCAAGTTCTGTCTCTGATGGGTCTGATAAAAATCCAATTACAAGGAGACATTCCCTTCCAACAGCTGCAAATGGAAAAGTTAGGTCACCATCCCTGCGAGCTCAAGGACAAGTTCATGCCAATGGCAAGAGTGCAAGCAAAAGTGAGAGATCTCTTTTGTCTTCACGAGATGGAAATGGTATGCATGCCATATTCTTTGTCAATTTACTTCAGAATTCTTTTTGCACAAAAAATGAAAACCATTGACCGACCTTTTTTTTCTTGAGACAATATTTCTTACAAGATAACAACTGTGCTGCAGTGATGCTTCTTTTTTCTTCTTTTCATTTGATCCCTCTCGCTGGAACTGACAATGCTCGTAATATGCAGAGAGGGTAATTCCAGAATGGAGGAGGTGACAAACTGTCATGAGGGGGTGCTTATAGGTGAACCATCTTGTTATACCTGCCGTGATTTTCCTTTTGAAGACAGGGTTGTGGTGTGCTGAACCGTTCATGTATGATCACTTCTGGAGTTCTCATCTAATGTGCATAATAATAATATTAATTTACATCCTGTATTTGAGTTGTGATTTATTTTTTATGAACATTGCAAGGTCGTGTTTGGTTCATCTTTATCTTTGCTCCTCAAATTAAGAAATTTGTCCTCTGATTGTAATACCAAAAATTGTGTCGAGTACTCTTGTCTTCAACATTGATACAATGATCTGATCTCAAGAGACTGTTATAAATTTCAATGTTTGTGCCATATCTTTATAAAATATATGCCTATTGTTTTCTATTTTTTCCCCAACAAAATCGTGTTCAAAGAATTGTTTATGTACTGATTTGTAACACCATCTACAATCAATCCTTTATATTTTTAACAATAAACTAACAAATCTTTTTCACTTGCTTATCCGATGATTATAATATTTTTCACACATTTGTGTCCTTGTGTGCTCCCCATTGGCTATCAGCCATTGTTGGAATTGTGATGAAGCTAGGAAGATTGCCGGGACGATTTACAGGTGCAGTAGGGGGCAGAGGACGATGCCATTGTGGTCTTGGAAGAGTGATGTCTTGAAGGCTAGCCACAGGAGATAGTGCAACACCCTTGTATGCATCAGTGCTTATGCTGCCCACACAAGTGAAAATTGTTAAAACTTGGTAAATGACTGTCATTCCCATCTTGCAGTTTGGTGGGAGAAACGCAAAACTAATCAGAAACTAAGTACCAATTGGATAAATAATAATGCATAAATCTGTAGCATCTGAATGAAAAAAAGTTCTTGGTCGCAAAGAAGAAAAACTAACCTCATTTTATTGTATTGGTCCTCATCAAGTAAGTTGTCTCCTGATTGATAGATGGATTGACGACTAGATGTTAAAGACCACCGGCTTGGACCGGGAAATTCATCCGGGAAATATCTTCGCCTAATCAACTGAAAAAACCGTTTTTAGTATTTTGCATCATTCAATCCAAAAACAAGAATAACAAGAACAATAACGGACCAGCCGAAAAAACTTTATCACTGCTTCTTTGTCAAATGTTGCCTCCTTAGCAGCCTGCAGGCAAAACCTTTAGGAATATATCACTCAGAGGCTGAAAAAATATGAGAAAAAACTTGGAGCTATGCTATATATTGCCATCCTTAATTGAGTAAAACCCAAAAAAGTTTTCAGGAATGACAAAGTTTTGATGACAAGATGCCTTTACTAGCACCAACCCTTCAATTTTATCTGCACTTACCAATCAAAGACAAAATTGCATTGTTAGATTTTATATATTATCGAGTACATTAACAATTTAATTGATGACACAAACCCCATTTAGAAACTTATTTTGTTTTGAGAAAACTTCCACATGTTAGATAAATATCAGTCTTTCAGAAAAAGTGGACTCACAGCAATTAGTTGGGAACTGCAAGGGAAGGACTCTGTGAGAGGAAGATCTTGATCACTAGATGGAAGCAAGCCCTGCTTCTCGACCCATTGA
This sequence comes from Piper betle, assembly GCA_033002965.1. Taxonomy (NCBI): domain Eukaryota; kingdom Viridiplantae; phylum Streptophyta; class Magnoliopsida; order Piperales; family Piperaceae; genus Piper; species Piper betle. The sequence goes on along the minus strand of JAURVB010013103.1, from coordinate 118,607 downwards.
CGAGCAACATCCACAAGGTTGCCACTGCTAACCCTCCCACCAAACTTGGTGGTAATGTCAACCTTATTACCAATCACAAGATATGGAATCGGAAGACCCCCAGGCCCCCCGGTACCCAATGGAGCAGAGAAGGTGCCCATTTCAGCAATCTCAGCTGCCCATTTTTTCAAGCTTGTTTTTGTCTTCCGCTGGGACAGATCATGAACAAATATCACTCCTGCAACATCAAAAGAATTGATTAAAAACCACAAATTCACGATTTTGTAAGTGAGAAGAACATAAGCCAATACCATTGATTTGTGAATAGAAAATGGATCTGCAATGCTTGTAACGATCATGACCAGATACATCCCACAGCTCAACAAAGAAACCCCTCTCGCCATCACCTTTGAGACTGCTAGATGAGCTCCCAGCGTTCCCATACGGAGTGTGCTGATCAAAAAAGCTCCAAATGATCAAACTTCAACTCGCAAACACTAACATCAACACAAGATGGGAACACAATCAATCACCTTGATGCTAACTGCGCACCCTACTGTTTGTGAAGGACGAGCAATAGCCGAGCCCTTGACAATCAAATGCACAATTGATGTCTTCCCCACTCCTTGGAATCAAGAACAAGACACCATTCCACGTTACACATACAAAAAAAAAGAAGATCATTTCATCAAGAAATTTTATTATCAGAAGAAGATGTTTGATGATTGAAGCTACTTACCGGAGTCGCCGACGACGAGAACTCGGACCTGGCCGAGTGGCAGGCCGGCGTCTTCCTCCTTGCTCTCCTGCTCCTTCACCCTCCAAGACATTGGGCTATGATCTTCCACCACGGAACATGAAGCTCGGCTCAAAACAATGCAACCAATGCATGTCTCCCGATTCAACAACCAAAGCCCATGTCCAAGATTGTGCTTAGACTGCCCAAAAACGCTCGATCTTCGATCGAAATGCGAAGGAAAAGACGATTCGCTCGTGCAAATGCGGTGGATCTGTGGAGGAGTTCGATGGAGACAGAGCAAGGTGACGTGGAGCTTATGGTTGGCATTTTCGCGCCGAGTTGGCCGCCAATGCCACGCGGCGAACAGCAATAGGATGTTTTTTTTGGAGGGAGGCGGTGGGGCCCGAAGTTTAAAGAGTGGGATGGGGGCAGGGTTGTGTCTCCAGATCCTGACAAGTGTAATCATGTTATCCGTGCGATCGAGCTGCAGGGAGCGCTTATGTATATAATATACATTAATATCATTTTTTTTAATAAAATTTTTCATTATAAATAATTTATGCAGGCCCCCACTGCCGACACTCATTTTTTTAAAAATATATAATGACTTGCTATTAAGGTTTGGACATTGCTAATAAATTATCACAATTAATTTACCATAAACGTGTTATGTATGCAAAAATAATCAACAGTTAGAAATGGGAGCGTATTATGAAATGGTTTATGATTAATTAATTTATTTATTATGCTCACCGGTGTCTTCTTTAATGAATCCCTAATTGTACGTAATAATATCATTGTAAGAATTGCCCAAAAATAGTTTTTTCGAAACAAATTAATAGGTAAAAATAATTCAAAGAAGGGATGATCGTTTTGTATTTAATGAGTGTTTATTCACTCAAAATTAAATATTATGTCTTAGATCTTACAAAAAACTGTGTATACTTCTTTGCCTTTTGAAGCTTTGTTATTAATTCTAGTGGAAAACCCCTCTTTTCTCACCGAACCAAATATTTGGGTCACAAAAGGCATAAATTTAGTGACAAAAGAGGTTTATCACCGAATTTGTCATTAAATTTTTAGTGACAGAAATTTCCGTATCTAATCAAGTTCCGTGATAGTTGAGTGATAATGTCACTGAAAACTTTTGGTGACAATTTTAGTGGTAGTTTATCACCAATTTTTGGTAAAAACATACTGATAGATAATTACCAAAAACGGTGGCATTAATCGGTGGTTAACATTAGTTGTTGAAATTCGGTGACAATTTTTAAAAAAAATTATAAAAAAACTTATACATAGCCCATCAGTGGCTGCATGAGGGGGACCAGTTGTAGCCACGTGAAGGGGTTTTTACCCACTTGTTGCCTTACCCACTTCGACTTAGTTTGGAGTTAGTTTGAGTCGGTTCAGTGTTTAGGCCATAAGTATGGGCCTAAATAACCATATAAATATATTATTGAGGTTGTATATGTTCAATATATTAAAGATAGTTTCAGTTATACTAAAACAAAGTATGAGTTATCAATATATAATCAACATATAAGAGTTTTTGGCCTTGTTAGCTTAGGGTTTAGGGATTATATATATATATATATATATATATATATATATATATATATATCTTCTAGCAATTAGTATTTATTTGGGTTTTATTTAGGATATCTTTTTTACATATATTTTAGAGATTTCATACTATCAAATTATCCATATGGGTCCAGTTTGATCTGAGTTTTAGATTTTCACCGGATTGAGTTTAAGTTTCAAAGCTCGTGTTACCTTCTCACTTCAATTTCCATCGTTGAGTCTCAATTAGACTTTAAGTAAGTTTCAACTTTTACCTTACGTGGACCCCACTAGGCCCACAAGTTGCCATCGATAGAGCCATTTTGTTTGCTAGATTTCCACTATTGCTGCTACTTTTGAGGTTTTTTCAGTCCAACAACTTCCCTCCACTAAGGACAACCACCCATATAGGTAGCTCCCTCGATGACCATGCTTTTGAGACGAGTCTCGACCCTCATGACCATGATTGACGCCTGCAATGTCACCATTTTTTGTGGCATTGCCGGCACTTTGCGGCCATTTTCCAATCAGCCACTACCATTGCCTTCCCCTCGCCGTCCCCTATCGATCAACCTTAGCTCGCTGCCATTACCACTTTCCGGCATCGGGCACCGCCAGCCTGTTTGAGCCCTGTTTGCTCGTCTTGTACTGCTCGTGTCAGCCAGCCAGCCCACGTCTCGGTTCTCAATTCTCTCGAGGTCGGATAAGAGGTTGTTAAGATGCTACAACCTTTAGAATTAGTTCATATCTCTCATGATTGAATTACTTAAGAGCATGGCAACACCTAATTAAATGGAATTACGCGCATAAATGGCCGGATTGAAAAATATTGCCAAGCATGGATGCAGTTAATATTATTAATCATTTCAAGAAGCCAAAAAAAAGCTTGGTAATAAATACATTGATTTTTAGTACCTTTAGCTATTTTACGTGTTACTAATATTAGGGGTGGGCATCGGTCGGACAGACATCGGACAAGTTATTGTACGCATCTGTCCAAAATTTTGTCCGACAAAATTTATTCGACCGAATCATTGTCCAACTTGTCCGTCGAGCCTAAACAGTGTCCGCAGACAGTCCGAAATCAAATGGAAACCTAGCGAGTACTATTTCTGTCACCTCCGGCGCCGCCCTGCGCGCCGTCGCCGCCACCCTACTCACCGCCTCTGCCGCCTGCGTACCCCCTTAGCTGCCGCCGCCGACTTACCCCCCCCCTGACGGCGCTAGGGTTTGGGGGAAAAGATGATCGGTGGCAGACTCGTAAATAAGATTTGACTCGCTACCGGCTCGTGTCAAGAATAATAACTAACTAGGAATAAAATCTTCAAAAAATCGGGAAAAATCTCATAAATAAAATAAAGACCACAACATCCAAATGACATGTGCTATAATTAATAATTCTACCCTATAACGCATCCTAATGTATTATTTGGCTTAAAATAATTCTATTTGACTCAAAAATAACAGTCGAACCGACTAGTTCAGACTATAAAACCCTGACTTGGGATATGAGTTTTATAGAGGGAACTGGAAGTTATGGAACTATTTATTTATGGAAGAATATTGAAGGGAAATGTCCTAATTTTAAAATGAAGAAGACAAAAAACATGAGTAATTAACTTTTTTATATTTTTTTCATGTAGGTGAGTTACATTGGATGAAGAATTAACTATTAAAATATTTTATCTTTGAAGTATATGTAATATTGGAGTATATTTTGATGTCAATGATTATTTTAAAGTTTTTATACATTAATTACTTTTTGTTTGACTTTAAAAATTGAGAACATGCTAATTAAATTGTAAGTGGTTTGATATGATTATTAATATGAATGTATAGTTCTAAATTCCTAAATATAAGAGTAACTTTTATCTTTTTTCTATGTATGTCATTTTTTGTTATTTTAGATATTAAATATCAAATTTTATGTATAAACTTAATTAATTTTATTGTATATTATATTTTAAAATTTTTATAAATTATAATATTAGCCTTACAAATGTGGAAGATATTATATTATTGATATAAAATATCGGACACTCGGTCGGTCGTTTGGTCAGGCAAAGAAATGTCCATGTTTTAATTCGGTAGGTCAAATTTGGTCGGACATGTTTCGGACTTCAGTCGGATGGATAAATTCGGACGTCCATGCCCACCCCTGGTTACTCTATATTATATAGAGGCGGAGGAGTCTGTGCTTAAGCACAGGGATGTTGCCTGTGTTCAAAATTTGATCTGGCCGTCACAAAATGATCCAACGGGCACCAAAAGTCTGAGCGCTTTACAACATTTCACATGCCTCTGCTCGTCGCCGCCCCTGCTGCCACCGGCGCTGTGCCCGGTCCGTCTCCACCGCCGACGTCGTCGCCCTCCTCGGCCTCGTCTCCCCCGGCGCTGCCCGGTCCGTCTCCACCACCAATGTTGGCGCCCTCGTCGGCCTCGACTTCCCCGGCGGCGACAGCGAAATAACAGCATGGAAGGCCGTTACCTGCTTCGAGCTCTGTTGGTGAAAGACGAAGCTTTTCTTGCATCAGAAGCCATGTGTGCTCCAATTTCGGTGCCGAGGTGTACCATGAAGGCGAGAAGTCGGCTTCAAATGAAGTTGGCCTTCTTGGCAGCGTCAAGGAAGCTATATAGTAAGCACAACCTTATTTCTTCAATTTATTGATTTCTGTAGTATGTATAGCGGCTGTTCAAGCAACTACCTGTTTTATTTTTTTTAATCGTGCTTATTAATTAACACTTGTTTCCTCTGTTTTCCGACATAGAACATGCTCAAAACCATTGTCTGCTCACCAACTTTTACTCTGTTGTTGATATTCGTATTGTTGGATTACATCTACTCTTAAATGCTTATTAATTTAGTCATCAGGGTGCACGAGTCTACCCTTTTAATTTTTATCCAGACATTGCTATCAATAAAAAATGATGAAATTTAATCTTTCATTTGATTGTTTTTATCTTGACTCTTCTGGACCGTATGAAATAGTTTTGCTTATTTTGTGCTGAACCATACGGGCATCATCACATTGATGACTTCTACACGTTCTCTTGAAAATAAGAAGTTGCTCTTCAACTATGATGCATGCTCTTTTTTCCGTGTATATTGAAACTTTCTCATTCCGAATTTTGTCTTGCCATGTACTCCCAGACAAATGCTCTTGCTTTGCCTGCCATAGTTGGACAGGCTGTTGAACCAGTAGCATCGTTGATGGAAACAGCATATATATTGGTAGACTAGGTACACCTGGCTTATTACTTTAATCAGTCATGCTCATATCAATTTATTCAATTCAATGTAAACCACAGTTGCTTTATGACTAAGTACAAGATGGCGACAAGCACTCTCGACTGGGTTGGCCTAGCTTTTTGCTAAGTAGAGGGCTGTGCCTATTTTGTTGACATGAACTTGCTGTATGTACGCTGCGTCATTTCTTTTGTCAATCAGGGCTTGATTTCGTCACCTCATGTAATGTTTGTTTGTATATATATATAGAGTGTGGTGGCCGTAATGGACCCCGCCCCCCCATATCTGCCGGAAATTAACTCCGGCGGCTCTTCTCTTCGGCCGGCCGCTACGTCCCTTCCCCCGCACGTCCCCTCCACTTCCCCCCACCGCGCCTGCCTGCTATGCCCACCCGCCGCGCCCGCCCACCTCGCCCACCCGCCTCGCCCTCCCGCTGTCTGTCGCGCCCGCCCACTGCCTGTTCCCCTTATTTTGGGGCGCCACCTCGAGTCACCCAGGGAAGAGTCGGGAATGGGGGGATGAGGCTAGGATGGTTGTCACCGGGGTTGGTGCTCGGCGGTGAAGCGTGGAAGGTGGGCGGCAGTGGTGGCCGAGAATCAAATCGGTAGGGAGAGGGGGAAGGAAGGGAGGCGGTGGTGAGGTGTCCCTGGTTAGCGGTGGGCGGCCGGCGGCGAGGTTGCCATTGGTGAGGTGGCGTGGCAAAAAGGGGCAAAGAAACAGAGTCGCCGGCGAAATAGGGGAGGAGGAAATTGGCAGGGGTAGTTTCGTAATAAAAACTTAACTCGCTCCTAACTCGAGTTAATATTACGAAATACCTCTAAAAAAATATTAAAAATAAAATAAAATACCATAAAATAAAATAATCCATTAGAACTTAATTATTTTATTTTATAGTATTTTATTCTTTTTTAAGTTTATGGGATTTCTTTCGTAATATTGACTCGGGTTGGGACTGAGTCAAGTTTTTATTACAAAATTATTTTATTTTATTTTTAAAAATTTATTTCATAATATTGACTCAAGTTGGACCGAGTCAAGTTTGTATTACAATTTTATTTTATTTTATTTTTAAAATTTATTTTATAATATTGATTTGAGTCAGGACCGAGTCAAATTTTTTATTACAAAATTACCCCTCTCGAAAAATATGAACAAAATAGGGTAAAATACCATAAAATAAAATAATCCATTAGAATTTGATTATTTTATGTTATGATATGTTCCTGTATTTTTTATGTTTTTTGGGATTTATTTTCTAATATTAACTCGAGTCGGGATCAAGTCAAATTTTTATTACAAAACTACTGCTCTCGAAAAATATGACCAAAATAGGGTAAAATACCATAAAATAAAATAATCCATTAGAATTTGATTATTTTGTGTTATGATATTTTCCTATATTTTTTAATATTTTTTGGGATTTATTTTGTAATATTGACACGAGTCAAGAAGGAAGAAATAGGTAGGGGTAGTTTTGTGATAAAAATTTGACTCGATATCGACTCGAGTCAATATTACCAAATAGATCCCAAAAAATATAAAATATATAAAAAATACCATAAAATAAAACAATTGAATTCTAATGGATTTTTTATTTTATGGTATTTTACTCTATTTTTTTCTAATCTTTCGAGATGTATTACGTAATATTAATTTAAATCGAGAGCAAATCAAGTTTTTATTATAAAATTACTATTATTTCATTTCTCTCCATCAACCTTTTTTCTCACCCACCTCACTAACGCTGTCACCTAGCAATTTTGTAATAAAAACTTGACTCGTCCGGACTCGAATCAATATTACGAATAAATTTCAAAAAATATGAAAAAAATAAAGTAAAATACCACAAAATAAAATAATCCATTAGAATTCAATTGCTTTATTTTATGGTGTTTTCTTGTATTTTTTATATTTTTTGGGATCTATTTGGTAATATTAATTTGAGTCGAGACCAAGTCAAATTTTTCTTATGAAGTTTTTTTAAAAAATTTAACCGAGTCAAGTTTTTATTCCAAAATTATTTTATTTTTTTAAATTTATTTTGTAATATTAACTCGAATCGGGAGTCAAATTTTTATTATGAAATTATTTTATATTTTAAAATTTATTTCGTAATAAAACTTGAGCCGAGTAAAATTTTTATTACGTTACTACCCTCCCCTGTTCTCCACCCCCACCTCTATTTTGCCTCGCCACCGCCAGCGACCTCGCCGTCGGCAGCCCGAAGGGGGGGGTGGGGTGGCCGCAGCTTCACGCAGGGAGGGCAGGGACGGTCGCGGCTTCGAGCGGGGCGGGTGGGGGATCGCGAGGGTGGGCGGAGGCTGCGAGTGGGGGCAGGGGGATGGGGCGGGGGCAACCGTGGCTGCCCGAGGGCAGGGGCGACTGGCAAGGAAGGTCAGGGGCGAGGGCAACCACAGCTATGGGAGGGTGGGGACGACCGCTGGAGCGGCGCTGCGGCAGCGGGACACCCCTCCCCCTTTCAATCCTTTATTTTTTTCCCAGCCGTTGGATAAAATCCAATGGCTAGGAAAACTCCAGCACAACCAAGATGGTTGTGCTGGAGTACAGGAAACTTATTTCCATATATATATATATATATATATATATATATATAAAGATAATAGATAAAAAATGTAAAAATATTACAAAATATGAATGATTCATCATATCGCATCTAATTTGTCAAATATTTATAACCCAATATTCTAACAAGAAATTAACTCCTAACATGGCTGCAAAATCCAACGGCTGGGAAAAAACTCCAGCATAGCCAAGATGGTTGTGCTGGAGTACAGGAAGCTTATTTCCATATATATATATATATATATATATATATATATAAAGATAATAGATAAAAAATGTAAAAATATTACAAAATATGAATGATTCATCATATCGCATCTAATTTGTCAAATATTTATAACCCAATATTCTAACAAGAAATTAACTCCTAACATGGCTGCAAACTGCAAAATCCACTTGTAATTACAAATAACATCAATGTTCCAAGAAAGATGGAAACTTGATCAATGAACTAGCTCTCCATATACTAAACAGCATTGTTATATATAATATATAACCGTAAACTCTAGTTACGAATTATTATTTGTCTTAAAAACATGGACAAGAATATGGCTATTGTTATGATCTGGACGTCATTAACTTAGTAGTGGCCTGCAAACTCAAGGAGCCCCTTGGAATGGCTCCACGGCGCCGGCGGCCGGCGGTGGATGTTCGACGAGACGGCGAGGTGTGCAGTAGACGATCTGAGAGGATGGTCTAGCCTCATGGTTGTGAACGCCGTCATAGGTGGTGATGACATAGCTTGTGTCCTCTGGATCCCTCTCCACCCTCTTCTTCACTTGGCAGCCACTATTCGAACATCTGTAGTAGCTCCTGCACAATATTTCAATCAGTGCGATTATAATCGTTGATTTGTATATATGCTGTTAGTAATCAAACATTAGAAGTTGGTGCATAGGACTGTTCGATCGATGTACAAAGGTTCCTAGTAAAGGATGGATTATAAAGAGTTTTTTTGTAGCAGCCTCACCATATATTTTGTAAGACTAGTATAATATGGAAACAGACAGTTTGAATAATAACAAACATATAGGATTAGTACGTCTAGAATTATTTAGCATTGGAATATATAATTATGATCCACAACTAAATAAATAAAGATGAAGTTGAGAAGTCCGTGGGAGCATTTCTAGCTAGAGGACGAGTGCGGCCACCACTGTAATTAGCAATATCACGTTCAAAAAAGTCGGTTGGTGTTTTGTTGATGGGATGTTCATACTGTGAAGATTGTTCAGAGTACAGATTTTAGCCTGGCCCAGGTTTTGTACCTGTCCAAACTGTTAATTTGTGATGAAGTTCAATAGAGATATGGATTTGGATGGATATATAGTTTATGGAAACCATTTTCATTACCTTGGGATAGGGCTGTTCTTCACTTGCTTCTTCCCATACTTTCTCCACTTGAATCCATCATCCAACACATCAAGCTCTGATTTTGTTCTGATTGCAATCCTAGGCACGGCATGATCAGGAGGCTTTGAACTTCCGGCTTGCCATCCATTACTTCCGCAAAACACACAAACAGAGATAAGGGTTTGATCATGCAGATATAATAAAATATAATCGCACCCAGCACTTGGGAAACTAACCAATACTGAAAAAATTAATCTATGAATTAATGAAAATAGGGGGTTCAACTTTCACCCTTGACAACGGTAAGTTGCAAGAAAGAAGAGTTATACTTAATATTCATGGCCTGTATGTTTTGAGCAGAATTCTGCTCCTCCATACTAATGTTCTCCACAGTGAAGGTCCTTTCCGGCGAACCACCGGCCTCAACGATGACAGGCGGCGATATTATCGAGCTTTCCAAAACGGGCACATCTTCAAGAAGACAATCCGACCAGTCCTCAAAGCTGGGCAGAATGCCATGACCATCCACATGAGGAAAACCACCGTAATTGCCGTCCATTGTCGTCGGTTGCCCTTCACTAGTTGCCGGAGAAGATGATCAACTTGTTGTTCTCCTGCAGTGTTGGAAGCTAGGATGATTTATATGCTAGTAAAAGGCAGCTAAGGACCACTGGTATCGACGACTCCCACGTAAAGGAAGCTTCCTGGCATGTAATGTGCAAGGTGGAATGAAGCTTCTTTGGACGAAAATATTTTATGCATCTTGCTAAACACGGCTAAATTAGCGTCTCTAAAAATGATTCCTCTGGAATCAATGCCCGTCATCATCATCGAAATCTATCCGACCTTCTAAAAAACGAGTTTTTAAGTTTTGGAGTTTTGCTCTATCAGATATATACATACATACATACATATATATATATATATATATATATATATATATATTAAAAATGAGTTTCTACGTCTAAAATAGTTATATTTGATATAATTTCGTAAATTTAATTATTTTTGAAAAAAACTTTAAAATTTGACTATTTATTATATTTCCCCCTTTTTTATTATTTCGGTTCACAATGTTGCCTTCTTATTTGTGCTACAAATATGCATACAGTGCTGAGTGTTGCATTTATTTTGACCATCCTTTTCAAGAAGTTCCTATCAGAAGTATCCCAAATATATATGATTACACAAGATTTTCATGATAAGACAAAGGTTAATGATAGTTACAGGGATTTTGGTAGTTTTTTCTATAAAAAAATATTAAAATTAATCATGTGTGACTTATATAACTACTTGTAAAATCTATAGGAATTATAAAAAAATGTGTCAAATCTTAATACCTGGCCTTCCAACTGAAAATTTTATATGTTTGTATTTGGCTGGTAGGGGGCCATGACATGTGTGTATTACCAATTTTGTCCAGCTAGGAATAGGCTGGGTGGGCCTGGATGCCCAAATGATAGAATGTGACAAATAATAAAGCAATGATATTAGTTATGTTTTTAAATTTTATTATTTAATTATTATATAAAATTATTAAACATAAGGGACATCAACCTTAAATTTTTAACTTTTTCATGTAATATAATATATGTATTCAAGTAATTTTTAAAGATAGTAATATTTATTTTTATGTTAAATGATATATTATCGAAATTAAGAAAGAATAAAAGAATAAAATATGTGTTTTATAATTTAATAAATTGATTAAACAATATAATAAATCTGAAATCAAAATAAAATTTTAACTTGACTAAATTTGATCTTAATTGACTTGATTAAAGAATTTTAACCGTGAATATTTGACTTTTTGCTTGAAATTAATTGGACAGTCACGGACACTACTTTGTTCAATAACCACACTCCCACCCCTAACTACGAAGACAAGACGCAGAGTTGCCAACCCCAAACACCACTCGTTCAATGGACCAGCCAAGTGACACACACACACATATTTATATATATTAATATCTGGCTTAAAATTTGTTCCGAGTTAAGGAAGAATATTATGATCACAAATGGAAAATCCAACTCCCCAAAGAGCTTACAAATAGTGACTTACCGTGGAATTGAGTTTATTATTGACAATCAAATTCAAGGAGTTGCCAGTGATCAAGTCTGGCATCTATTAATAGAGTTTAACTACTTTGTACAATTGTTCTTTAAAAGTCACTAATTATGGCAATTTAGACCAATAAGAGGGCTACTACAACGGACTTCTGGCAAATGCTGCACCAAATCCAATTCCATGCATATGATATTATGCTTACGAGGAGTGTGTTGTTTGAAAAATTAAAAAGAATAGTGTCTTCACTTGCTATGATAATAGATGGTTTCCATCTATTTCTGTTTAAAATCAAACGATAGATAATATATAATAATTTTACTCTCAAGTATCTATTATGGAAAGGCACCACGTAAAACAATTAGGATCGATTATTGTAATCGTTTGCTATAAAGATGCGCTGACCCTCGTAATTAACTAATTTTTGGTCCATTGGAAAAGTTGTATATTTTGAATTTTATTGAGCTCGAGCTTCTTGGTCTGAAACTATGAATAGATTGGAAGAGTCTCTAGGTTAAGGTTTCATGTTTGCCTCTCAAATGGTTTTATATATCTTAGTTAAACAAAAACCTGCAACTTGTGAAAGAAGGACCACCCCGCCCCCTATGTTGTCTGGTCTGCATGCGCCGCCATTACAAGAATTTTCACTCATGGTAGTGTCTTACATCTCTATACAAAATAGAGCTTCAATCAGTGTTATAGAACCGGTCCAATTAAGTTACTTTAGATAACATTAAAAAATTCAATCAGTTCCCAGTTTCCATTAAGAGCAGCATCATGGAAGCAGAGAATTATTAACCCCACAAAGAACATCAAAGCTTACTAATTACCCCAGAAAATCTTACCAGCTACATGAATCCATATAACGCATGCATGATTTATATGAATGCAACGAAACTTCTTTTGACAAATATATATTTTGTGGTTATGCAATACAATAAAGTTGAACCAGTTGGCAAGCGTTTGATTCTGCTGTACGTATGTACCTTAAAATCTTGATACTTAGTGCTTGTCTATCTCATGGGGACATTGCCAAAATGTGGGCAGAGTGGATGCTTTGAGTGATGCAAAGAGATCCCATCTTTGTAAGAGATCGACATGAAGGATTTTGTAAGCTTCTAAAAATATCAGCTTTCTTCCCTTCTTCCTTCGCTCACGTCAATTATCTTTATATATATAGTCCAAGTGGGAGATTGTTGGATTTTGGACGTATATATACAAGTATATAATTGTATCATGTGCTATTAATAAGGTTTGGGCCTAAATTAAATTGATGTATTAAAGTTATGGTTAATGACCATTAATACTTAAGATAAATATGTGGAGAAACCATATATATGAGTGTGGATAAATATGTGTAGATACTGTTTTCGTAATCTTTAATTTATGATGGGTTAAATTGGAATTATGAAAGATAAGGATAAATACAGTTATACGAATAAATACAGCAATGGTCCCCAAATTTACACAGTTGTTTTTTCTTTTCTGGTATCCCATCATCCAGGAACTATGGCTTTGGAGAACCGGTGTAGAATTTAGAAGATCAAAACCTAAAGAAGTGAAGAATCGTTTTGCTATTATAGATTCAGGTACGCTTCCGTAATTAAATTTTATTTTCTTGATGATTTAATCCGAAGAAAGGTTTTATTGATGATAGTTTTATCATCTGTACAATTTGGTTAAAGTTAAATTTTTTATTCAACATTAAATACTTTGATTTTTAGTACCTTTAACTATTTTACGTGTTACTAGTGTGTGTGTGTGTATATATATATATATATATATATATATATATATATAAAGATAATAGATAAAAAATGTAAAAATATTACAAAATATGAATGATTCATCATATCGCATCTAATTTGTCAAATATTTATAACCCAATATTCTAACAAGAAATTAACTCCTAACATGGCTGCAAACTGCAAAATCCACTTGTAATTACAAATAACATCAATGTTCCAAGAAAGATGGAAACTTGATCAATGAACTAGCTCTCCATATACTAAACAGCATTGTTATATATAATATATAACCGTAAACTCTAGTTACGAATTATTATTTGTCTTAAAAACATGGACAAGAATATGGCTATTGTTATGATCTGGACGTCATTAACTTAGTAGTGGCCTGCAAACTCAAGGAGCCCCTTGGAATGGCTCCACGGCGCCGGCGGCCGGCGGTGGATGTTCGCCGAGACGGCGAGGTGTGCAGTAGACGATCTGAGAGGATGGTCTAGCCTCATGGTTGTGAACGCCGTCATAGGTGGTGATGACATAGCTTGTGTCCTCTGGATCCCTCTCCACCCTCTTCTTCACTTGGCAGCCACTATTCGAACATCTGTAGTAGCTCCTGCACAATATTTCAATCAGTGCGATTATAATCGTTGATTTGTATATATGCTGTTAGTAATCAAACATTAGAAGTTGGTGCATAGGACTGTTCGATCGATGTACAAAGGTTCCTAGTAAAGGATGGATTATAAAGAGTTTTTTTGTAGCAGCCTCACCATATATTTTGTAAGACTAGTATAATATGGAAACAGACAGTTTGAATAATAACAAACATATAGGATTAGTACGTCTAGAATTATTTAGCATTGGAATATATAATTATGATCCACAACTAAATAAATAAAGATGAAGTTGAGAAGTCCGTGGGAGCATTTCTAGCTAGAGGACGAGTGCGGCCACCACTGTAATTAGCAATATCACGTTCAAAAAAGTCGGTTGGTGTTTTGTTGATGGGATGTTCATACTGTGAAGATTGTTCAGAGTACAGATTTTAGCCTGGCCCAGGTTTTGTACCTGTCCAAACTGTTAATTTGTGATGAAGTTCAATAGAGATATGGATTTGGATGGATATATAGTTTATGGAAACCATTTTCATTACCTTGGGATAGGGCTGTTCTTCACTTGCTTCTTCCCATACTTTCTCCACTTGAATCCATCATCCAACACATCAAGCTCTGATTTTGTTCTGATTGCAATCCTAGGCACGGCATGATCAGGAGGCTTTGAACTTCCGGCTTGCCATCCATTACTTCCGCAAAACACACAAACAGAGATAAGGGTTTGATCATGCAGATATAATAAAATATAATCGCACCCAGCACTTGGGAAACTAACCAATACTGAAAAAATTAATCTATGAATTAATGAAAATAGGGGGTTCAACTTTCACCCTTGACAACGGTAAGTTGCAAGAAAGAAGAGTTATACTTAATATTCATGGCCTGTATGTTTTGAGCAGAATTCTGCTCCTCCATACTAATGTTCTCCACAGTGAAGGTCCTTTCCGGCGAACCACCGGCCTCAACGATGACAGGCGGCGATATTATCGAGCTTTCCAAAACGGGCACATCTTCAAGAAGACAATCCGACCAGTCCTCAAAGCTGGGCAGAATGCCATGACCATCCACATGAGGAAAACCACCGTAATTGCCGTCCATTGTCGTCGGTTGCCCTTCACTAGTTGCCGGAGAAGATGATCAACTTGTTGTTCTCCTGCAGTGTTGGAAGCTAGGATGATTTATATGCTAGTAAAAGGCAGCTAAGGACCACTGGTATCGACGACTCTCCACGTAAAGGAAGCTTCCTGGCATGTAATGTGCAAGGTGGAATGAAGCTTCTTTGGACGAAAATATTTTATGCATCTTGCTGAAACACGGCTAAATTAGCGTCTCTAAAAATGATTCCTCTGGAATCAATGCCCGTCATCATCATCGAAATCTATCCGACCTTCTAAAAAACGAGTTTTTAAGTTTTGGAGTTTTGCTCTATCAGATATATACATACATACATATATATATATATATATATATATATATATATATATATATTAAAAATGAGTTTCTACGTCTAAAATGGTTATATTTGATATAATTTCGTAAATTTAATTATTTTTGAAAAAAAAACTTTAAAATTTGACTATTTATTATATTTTCCCCCTTTTTTATTATTTCGGTTCACAATGTTGCCTTCTTATTTGTGCTACAAATATGCATACAGTGCTGAGTGTTGCATTTATTTTGACCATCCTTTTCAAGAAGTTCCTATCAAGAATGTATCCCAAATATATATGACTACACAAGATTTTCATGATAAGACAAAGGTTAATGATAGTTATAGGGATTTGGGTAGTTATTTCTATAAAAAAGTATTAAAATTAATCATGTGTGACTTATATAACTACTTGTAAAATCTATAGGAATTATAAAAAAATATCTATGAATCATTATTAGCCTAATATAAATCAAATGGAACAAAATAATGACAAATAATTATGCATCCGCCAAAATGCACAAAATGCTAATTAACTCCACTCAATTAGTTGTATTAATCTTGTGACTAAAAGAGGGGTGTGTGTGTGTATGTATTATAGCATAACTAATTGTGTGTCAAATCTTAATACCTGGCCTTCCAACTGAAAATTTTATATGTTTGTATTTGGCTGGTAGGGGGCATGACATGTGTGTGTTACCAATTTTGTCCAGCTAGGAATAGGCCGGGTGGGCCTGGATGCCCAAATGATAGAATGTGACAAATAATAAAGCAATGATATTAGTTATGTTTTTAAATTTTATTATTTAATTATTATATAAAATTATTAAACTTAAGGGACATCAACCTTAAATTTTTAACTTTTTCATGTAATATAATATATGTATTCAAGTAATTTTTAAAGATAGTAATATTTATTTTTATGTTAAATGATATATTATCGAAATTAAGAAAGAATAAAAGAATAAAATATGTGTTTTATAATTTAATAAATTGATTAAACAATATAATAAATCTGAAATCAAAATAAAATTTTAACTTGACTAAATTTGATCTTAATTGACTTGATTGAAGAATTTTAACCGTGAATATTTGACTTTTTGCTTGAAATTAATTGGACAGTCACGGACACTACTTTGTTCAATAACCACACTCCCACCCCTAACTACGAAGACAAGACGCGGAGTCGCCAACCCCAAACACCACTCGTTCAATGGACCAGCCAAGTGACACACACACACATATTTATATATATTAATATCTGGCTTAAAATTTGTTCCGAGTTAAGGAAGAATATTATGATCACAAATGGAAAATCCAACTCCCCAAAGAGCTTACAAATAGTGACTTACCGTGGAATTGAGTTTATTATTGACAATCAAATTCAAGGAGTTGCCAGTGATCAAGTCTGGCATCTATTAATAGAGTTTAACTACTTTGTACAATTGTTCTTTAGAAGTCACTAATTATGGCAATTTAGACCAATAAGAGGGCTACTACAACGGACTTCTGGCAAATGCTGCACCAAATCCAATTCCATGCATATGATATTATGCTTACGAGGAGTGTGTTGTTTGAAAAATTAAAAAGAATAGTGTCTTCACTTGCTATGATAATAGATGGTTTCCATCTATTTCTGTTTAAAATCAAACGATAGATAATATATAATAATTTTACTCTCAAGTATCTATTATGGAAAGGCACCACGTAAAACAATTAGGATCGATTATTGTAATCGTTTGCTATAAAGATGCGCTGACCCTCGTAATTAACTAATTTTTGGTCCATTGGAAAAGTTGTATATTTTGAATTTTATTGAGCTCGAGCTTCTTGGTCTGAAACTATGAATAGATTGGAAGAGTCTCTAGGTTAAGGTTTCATGTTTGCCTCTCAAATGGTTTTATATATCTTAGTTAAACAAAAACCTGCAACTTGTGAAAGAAGGACCACCCCGCCCCCCTATGTTGTCTGGTCTGCATGCGCCGCCATTACAAGAATTTTCACTCATGGTAGTGTCTTACATCTCTATACAAAATAGAGCTTCAATCAGTGTTATAGAACCGGTCCAATTAAGTTACTTTAGATAACATTAAAAAATTCAATCAGTTCCCAGTTTCCATTAAGAGCAGCATCATGGAAGCATAGAATTATTAACCCCACAAAGAACATCAAAGCTTACTAATTACCCAAGAAAGTCTTACCAGCTACATGAATCCATATAATACGTGCATGATTTATATGAATGCAACGAAACTTCTTTTGACAAATATATATGTTGTGGTTATGCAATACAATAAAGTTGAATTAGTTGGCAAGCATTTGATTCTGCTGTATGTATGTTCCTTAAAATCTTGATGCTTACTGCTTGTCTATCTCATGGGGACATTGCCAAAATGTGGGCAGAGTGGATGCTTTGACTGATGCAAAGAGATCCCATTTTTGTAAGAGATCGACATGAAGGATTTTGTAAGCTTCTCGAAAAATCAGCTTTCTTCCCTTCTTCCTTGGCTCACGTCAATGCACATGTTCAATGATGCGGTTGACATACACAGGCATGCTCAATGAATGTGTATGTCGACGCTGTTGATTGACAAAGAGAGGCCGGTACTTATTTATGAAGCGAGAGAGAATTGTCACGATTGAATTGAGTTATCTCTAAAGCGTGTTAGAGAGCCTACGTGTACCAAACTTGACACTTGATAATTGCACCGGCCACTGTCATCGTCAACTTTCTTTCCATCCGTCATGACCCTAAGTTGATAGCAATTAGCTAACAAGCATGCTTACGAGGAACTCTGGTTTATTAGAGTGTAACTTTTTTCAACAACGCTCATCGATATCGCGTCAGCCAACCTATCAGAAAACATATGCATATAAATGAATGTTTGCAATGCTATTGAATTTTTTTAAAAAAAGGTTTACAATATTTTTATATAATCTTATCTTAATAACAAATAATTAATCAGGCAATTAAATTTTACAAAAATTAATAAAAAAATTAACAATTATGACTTAACATAAAATCAACTGACTTAAGTGGAATAAAATAAAATAAACCCTTCCTCTCCGGCCTGACCATCTTCCCTCCTCCTCCCCTCGTCACTTCCCACCGACCCCCTCTACAGAAAGCTGAGAACTTACCATACTGGTTCCTCTGACAACCGTCGCTTCCCAGCAGTTACCCACATCTATTTCCCGTGTGCGCGGACTTGCTGCCGACATCGCCGATAAGAGTTGTTTCTGTGTCGGCGGCCCGGATACTGATATGCCTGCAACGTACGGCCCACATATATCAGGCCACTGCGTACCTTCTTCTCAACCGATGAACACCCATACAAGATACGCTGTAACACTAAGCTTGGAGCAACTACAAAAGTAACAAGAACCATGTACGCAAGGTTTATCTGAGTTTAATAGGAAACGAAAAGATCGTAAGATGCAACAACTATAATGTACGTAACAACGCCGCAGAATATCTAGTTCGGCACATCTAAATTGCAATTCGCGGTCACAAAATTATCTATATAAATTTTCAAACACCACAGCGACAACTCACTAAATTTCATTTAAAAGAAACTCAGAACCAATTACATTACTCCAGTATTGACCCTGGACAACGTCGAACAAAACACTTAAAACATCAACGGTTGGCCTTAGCAACACGCTCAATCTCATCCTTCTTCTTAATGGCATAGCTGCAACATTAAACAAAGAGAACATCGTGTAAATAAAAGGACTTGTACGTGTGAATCACTGAAACAATTGTGCGATAGATGTAGCAAAGCAAAACCACATCATGCCAAAAACAATTGACTAAAAGAAACCAAATATATAACAAACCTGTTTGATGATCCCTTGGCAGCATTGATGAGCTCATCAGCCAAGCATTCAGCTATGGTTTTGATGTTCCGGAAAGCACTTTCACGTGCTCCAGTAGTGAGAAGATATATTGCTTGATTCACCCTTCTGAGAGGCGAGATATCCACGGCTTGACGCCTAACAACACCAGCAGAACCAATACGAGTAGCATCTTCCCTCGGCCCACTATATCAGAAAGGAGTAAACATCATTAACAATCATAATAGATAACCTCTAAACAGAGACATATAAGAACATTACAATCTTCAACCACCTGTTAATGATGGCATCCACAATGACTTGGATAGGGTTGAGGTCGGTGAGCAAGTGGATAATCTCCATGGCATGTTTAACAATTCGAACTGCCATGAGTTTCTTACCATTGTTACGACCATGCATCATGAGTGAGTTAGTTAACCTCTCAACAATGGGGCACTGGGCCTTCCGAAACCTCTTCACCGAATACCTTCCAGCCGTATGGGGAACATAGGTGGCATGCTTGTTTGCAGATACACCAATGTAATCAGCCAACGAGATATCACTGACCTGCAAGAAAAAGGAATCAACTAAAGCAAAAATTCTATCTGCTCAAAAAAGTTATAACATCTAACACATAAGTTGACATGTAAAGTAATCTGTAGGCATTTGATAACCCTGTAAAAGAGTTATTATTTGAGTGAATTGAATGATGTTTTCACTAGTTTTGAGTGGAATTATCATTAGATTTAGTTTAGTTATAATTATTTTATATAGATGTGGTTGTCCATAGTTCTATGCCAGGCTGTTTTAAAAGAGATGTATGCCACTGATCCTCTTGAATTTAGCAATGGCATCAGATTGTAGGGAAAGTGAGGATGAAGAAAAGGTGGACTATCTTCATATGTAAAACTCTACTCCAAGCTTCGCTAAAGGATGTCCCCAAATTGAGCTTTTGGTTATGCATTCATCAGTTTCAAAAGTGAATAAGCCATCAATTGAAGAACCACCTACATAGGAGTTGAAACCATTGCCTTCTCATTTGAGGTATGCACATTTCTAGGCCTTCCAATACTCTTCCTATCATTATTTCTACTCCATTAATTAATTTGCAGGAAGAAAAATTATTGATTGTTGAGAGATCAAAAGTTGGCCATAAGTTGGACAATTGTTGATATTCGCGGTATTAACCCTCCTTTTTGCATGCACAAATTCTACTTGAGGAGGAAACAAACCATTTATGGAGCAACAAAGACGACTCAACACATTTCTGATCGAGGTGTTTGGTCGTCGTGTGATGGTGGGCTGCTTCACCATATCAACCACCCTTCTTCATCGATTGTACTAACCTTAACCTTCTTCGACATGATTAAAATAAATTATTAATCAGATATATGAATTTTAATCTATTGCCATCCTTTCAACTTTATTTATAGAGGTACATACTTATAATTTGTTATGTTTAATTTCCTAGTTGTTGTATAAGTAGTACTTCCTCCTATGTATTTCTTAAAACCAAGTACTTTCCTATCGTGTGCCCCATGAATGTTAAACACAACAAATTATGAGTATGTAGGTACACAATTGGAAATTATTTGGTTTAAAAAAAATAAGAGAAAATACCACTTAAACAACAACTAGAAAATTAAGTATAACGAATTATAAGCATGTACTTTAATAAACAAAATTGCAAGGATGGTTAAAAATTAAAATTCATATCTCCAATTAATAGTTTTTATTTTGATAATATCGAAGGATGCTAAGGTTAGTAAAGTTGATGAAGAATATGTGGTTGATATGGTGAAGCAGGCCACCATCACATGGCACCCACACACCTAGGTTGGATAGAGCAAAAATTCTGACTGGGTGGTTGATATGGTGAAGCAAGGCTAAGGATTCAATCCGGATGAGTTTATTGAAAGCAAAAGTGTTTTGAGACTTCACCGAAAAATTTTGAGCCTTGGCACAGTTTTGGGATGTCTAAAAAATGTTAAGCATTTGGTGCCTTTGCTGAAGAACTTCAGGCCTTTGCTCAAAGCCAAGAAGCATTCCTGCAATTTCTCAAATGTTTGAAAATTAATCCTTTGCTAAAAAATGAGAATTTCTATTGCATGAATTATTTAATGTGATCTACTTAGATTATTTTTTGGAGCATAAATACATCTAACCTAGGTTGAGGAGAGATTGTTGAGTGACATCGAAGGATGAGGAAACTTTAGGACGATGTTGAAGGCTGCAACCCTAAGGAGCATTCAAAAGGAGAGACAGGCAATCTAAAGCAAAGGAGAATTCTTAAAGAGTTTTCCTATTCCTTCTCTATCTTTTCATCTTTTGTAAGGACTTGTTATCTGCAATGAATTTCATGATGCTTAGTTCTTATTTCGTGGAGTAAATTCTTTTCAAAGATTTTCAATGGATCTTAGTTGCATGAACAAATAAAATTTGTTTAATTCCCTCTGTGATTGTTATTATGGATTAGTTATTCCATTTTATTCTTAATGTCATCAATAGATAGGCAACCTATTGTTGGATCTAGAGATTTAATCTTCTCTAAAAATATAAGTATTAAATTTGTTATTAAGTTGAACAGTCATTCTTCGCTTTTTGGGTGACTAACATTTGGGATAGAAAAACTCACGCTGAATAACCGAGAAGGGCTGTGTTTAAAGTATACTTTTGTAATTTCAATTTCATAGTCATATAGAAATTGAATGCGATTGATAATTATGGGATGAGTCGACAGATAATCATGAAATAATCCATAGATGAGAATAACAAATATAATCAATAGTAGCAACTGAGTGCAATTGAAAATCATAGGTTCATAGTCCCAAATTAGAAATTAGTTTTAGTTTTGCATGGCAATTTTAGCTTTTTATTTTAATTTAAAAGAGAATTGGATTTTAGAGCTTTCCTTGCTTAAGTGATAATAATTGAACTGATATTGATAATTTAAGAATTTAGTGATGATTCCACGCGGGCAATGATATTTTCCATCATTTTATTATTTGATAGGATACGTGCGCTTGTGTTTTAATTTTCACGTCAATGCTTGTCGACAATAATTAATGGTATGATAATAAGAAGCATAAAAAGAATGCTAATAAGAAGCGTACAAAAGAATACATATATCATGAACAACTCATTTCACATCTGAAAAGTAAGATATTCCATTAATTAATGCTGAGGAGCAAAAAAAGACAGGCAACAAAAATCATTCTTCAATTTCCAGAAAATTGAATCATCACACACACACACACACACAACATACGATGCTCCTAAAAAAATTGAAATGACTTTGGTTCTTATTAATACTAAATACTAAGCTTGATGGCATATAAAAGTATGTTATCCAACCCAAATCATACCAAATCGCGACCATCACACCCCAACTCACAAGTCATAAAATCGCCACTAATTCACCAACATTTACATTAAACGCCAATACACTGTTAAACTACAATGAAAACAAAAATTAGAACATATTTCCACAACACTCAGAACAGATAGCTATACAACAACTAAAGCTCCAAAATTTCACCAAAAGAAACCCATCTATAACAATCGAAACCAAGATTCAACAACAAATGAACGGGGGGAACACTCACCTCCACATCGTCGAAGGACCACCGGTTGAAGAGCTTCACTTCGGGCTGCGAAACCACCTCCGTCGCCATGCTTTGAAGAATCTCCGACGTCGATCGAAATTTTCCGGCGAGCTCCGGCGGTGGTGTCTAGGGCGGCGCCTCCTCCATTTGGTAGAGAAGGAGATTTAGAGAAACCCTAGCCACGTACGAAATTACTAAACTATCCTTTGGGTTCGAGATGACTAAAATGGGCCTGTTTGTTTGCTTGATCAATGGGCCTGCATGCATTGGGCCCAAGGCCCATGACTGTTTTTGCGTAATAAAAATACCGAGTAAATTAGTGCTAATTACTCTTTTGGGCAAAACATATTTATATTCTAATGATATTTTCTACAGAGGTTATTAAAAATTGTAATAATTTAAATTAATTATTTCTACTACACTTAATAGAAATTTGACTTTAATTTTCTATATCGGCTTACAAAGTCACTATGATTATCAATTTTAACACCAAGAAATATCATAAGCCTTAATCATATGATTGCAAGAAAATTAAATAAACTGAGGTGGGGGAGATAGAAGGTTATTTGGAGAGGAATATTGTTTGGGTTAGATGTCTAATTTTGAAATAATGAGGTTAAATTGTGGAAGTTCAAAGTCCTAGTTATATTTGAGTACATTTTTTTGTGTCTACTTTTATTAGATAATATTTATCATAGTAATTTTTGTTCTAAGAAAATCAAATTCTATTTTGACAATAAACATATTATATAAGTTTAGAAATAAACATCATAAGATAGGAGGAGTGCCTTATTTCTCACTTTGCATTTCACTCATATTTCTGATACATATTTTGAGTACTCAAAAATCTAATATATGTATAAAAAATAAATAAATACAAAGAATATTAAAAAAAGAATACAAAAGGACTATATACATTACAAATAACTAAGTCATAGAATTACACCTGTAATTAATATCCTCAAACTCCCCCTTAAATTATGAAGGGATGATTTCCATACAATAGTTTAGATTGTAATATCTAATGTCAAGCTGTAGATAAGGGTTTAATAAAAATATTTGCCAACTAGTCACATGTTGCAACGAAATAATATTCTTTTGAATTTTTTTCCTAGATATAATGACAATTAATTTCAATATGTTTTGTCTTTTCATGAAACACATGGTTATTTGCGATACGTATGGCAGCTTGATTATCACACCTTATCCTCATTGGTTCAAAAATAAAAAATACAATTTCTTCAAGCACTAACTTTATCCACACTAAGTTGGTAACTGCTTTTCCTACTGCCCTACATTTAACTTCAACACCAGACTTGACAACAACATTGCTTCTTACTCTTTCAAATGTTCTTTATACAAGTGTTTTTTTATACAAAAATTTGAGGGCAAGATTATTACCAACATCCCACTCATTCCTCTCAATACATACTTTGATAAGGAGTTTTTGAAGTATGAACTTCCCCTTTACTGAAGACCAACCTGTCAAAAATTTTATACTAAGACCAAGTAAGTTTTTTGCCAAAAAGGTGTCAAGTACAGCGTGCGCATTGCACAGGTCTAATTAATATTAAGCAGCTAGGTTAATTTTCCCCATAATATTGTGTTTTTATGTGCATTTTTTTAATAGGTTTTGAATCAATATGCCCACTTTGTTGCATAACTTTGAAAAAAAAATTGTTGCAGAAATAAAATAATTAGCTTTAAATTTACAAAGTTCTATTTTCGCTCTTATTAGAGATACACATTTTGTCTCATTTACCCATTTAATCATTATTAATTTTCCAAAAACGAGAAAAAAAATTGACTAATGATGTTATATATGTCCTTCCCACAAAGTGGATTTCCGTCGATTGTGCAAGCTAAGTCTAAAACTTATATGGATATAAGCATTTATCTATGCAAACAAATATTTTTTTAACATGATTTTGTAGCACAGGTTATATTCATTTGTAATGAAAGAAATGAACTGCAGATAAATTTTAGAAGTTAATCACTGATAATGGCAAATTTTTGCACAGCATAATTTAGTCTTAATTCATTGATAATGACATTGATTTACAAACACTGAATATAGGTTGTCACTTATACATTAGCAGCAAAGCAGTTCTTGCCAAACCATAAACTTCTAACTTTTGCAGGTGAACGCTTAGTAGGATTAAGCATTTGCCAACAAAATGGCGTCTCTTTCAACTTTCAAACAACAAAAACAAAATTGTAGATTTTTTCATAAAAGCATCATCATGAGACAACCAACATTCATAAATTCGAAGTCAGACAATTTTGTTCATTATCAGACCTGGCAAGTTTGCAAGATCCTAGCAAAATTTACCACCGTACGTACCAATGAGGAACAAAGAAAATGTGAAACAAATCTAATTGTAGAATTGTAACAAGATCAATGTACTTGTTTTCCAAGAATTCAAACCAGGTCACAAAACGTACAAATGAAGTCTGGATGTTGTGAGATTTTTTCCCTTCCCTTTCTTTTTTTGTCACATGAAGTCTGGATGGACATCTTCATCTACTTGCTCCCCTTCAAGGCCATCTTGCAATAGATCATCTTCACCCGTCCCTCCACTCTCAATCAAACTCTTATCATCTTCCAAATAACAACTCCACTTTGATGCCGATGCTGCCCCCGACAGATGCCTCGATCTCTTCGGATCAACTGTATCTGCAAAAAAATTGAAAAACAACTCATAATCAAGACCACATATTATTCACAAAGACCTTCTTAGTAGCCAAATTTACCTTCACCTTGTGGGTGGCTAGAGGATGCCTTTCTCTTGGTAAATGTTGGTTTCAAAAGCTTTGAGTTGGAGCTGATCATATCAGAGGTATCCGAACTCACCTTCGATCTCTCGCGCATTTTACCAAACATCTGGTGGGGAGTGGGAACCTCTGTGGTCACTTCCACATCCCCTTCACAATCATCTCCTAATTCCAAAAACAACACACAAATGTCAGAAATAACAGAATCAGCATCATGTTAAAATATCAAGAAAAATCTAATAACAAATCAATCCGAAAACTTTTGATCAATATACCATTACCAATACGAATGAATGCTAAAATAATAATTAAATAATAAGAGAACAAAAACAAAAGCCAAGTAGGAATTTTTCGATCAATCAAAAGTCAACACCTAAGCTCTCCTTCTGATATCCCAAATCCTCAAGATACTCCGACCAGTCAGTCCTCTTCGGAGGCCCCTCCGGCGGCTGCCGGACTTCCACCGCCGGCGGGGCTAGGTCGGCGGATCCTCTCGACATGTTGAGCTGCTGGACCACCCGCCGGACGTCCCGAGCGAGGCCGCTCCGGGCGAAGACCCTGCGAACGGACTGCCTCTGGCGGCAGATGACGCAGCTCCACTTGTTGCTGCTCTTCTTCTCCTGCTTCACCTGTGGACCAGAGAAAGCGAAGCAATCAATCGAGAGACGGGTTGAAGAGCGAATTAGAGGGGCGACTGCCGGCGCCAACTCGCCTGCATGGCCGAGCACTCGCAGCATTGAACGGCGATGAAGGCCGCCGGCGGCGCCATGGTCGCCGGAGTTATTGCCGGGTGAGGGGTGGACAGGAGGGGCGATGGCGGGAAAGTCCCAACGAAGAGAAAAACGGCGCCAAAGTTTTGAAAACATCTTGGTGGGCCCATGACGAACGAAATTACTCCCTTTAAAACAAATACGTAATAAAAAATACCCACTTTTCCAACAAATATGATATAAAGAAAATTAAAAACGTTACGGTGCGTTGTGATCAAAATCTAATGACTCTCATCAATGCAGCGATGGGCTGCAAATGCATGCAGCGCACCATAGCCTCCCTCTTAAGAAAACATCTACTTTTTCAACAAGAACGGGCTTAACCACTGAGTTCAAAATGTAATTATTCCAAATTAAATGTTGCTACGTAATTGTGTTTAGCAATCCAAACTGTGGAGATTAGGTCTGTTGGCTAGTTTTGTGACCAGCCGGATTATTCATGTTAAAATTGTTTGAATACAAAAAAATTAATTGATTTTTGCTGCACAAATTCGCTAAATATGTGTCAAACATGAAAATTTTGATAGAAATTGGGCCTAGATGTTCAAAATTGGCAACATTTAAATTTCTCGTGTTGACAATATGGTTCCATTTTCATTGAGATACACCTCCATGGGAGCCATAGGATAGAAACAAACCTACGTCAGACTGCTTCTAAACCATGTAGAAAATGCTTAACGACAATGGTGAGGATTTGTATGTGATTGATATAAGTGAATAGAAGGACGTGGACGTGTTTGTCTGTCAGGTGCATTTATGGAACAAGTGTTGTTCCCGGCATCCAATAATAATAAATGTTGGTTGCGGTGAGCTAGAATGGATATTTTATTTGTACCAGAATACTTACGATTGAAGTGTACGGAGAATTTTAATGAGACAATTAGACAGAGAGTTATGTACAATTTATTATTATTTTTTTCTTTTTAGAATTGGTTTTTAGTTGCATTTTTTATCACTACCATTGGTTTATATTTTTCAATAGCTTAAACAGGTGTGAATCTTTAACTCAAAGTTAATAGAGCACTTAAAATTTTTTAAGAGAGTGGTTTGAATCCCGTCAAGATTATAATTAGTTAATATTTAATGAAAATTTGAGGCATAATTATGTAAATAAACAAAAAAATATAATATATCATAATTGTGTAAATGACATAGATATTATATTAAAAATAATATAAATAGATAAAAAATTATCATCATTGTTCAATAATATTACATAAAATTACAATCTTCAAAATGTACAAAAAATATAATAATAATATTTTTCGACATCTATAACCATATATTATGTAAGCCCAAAAAATTACGTGAATTAACTTAGTAATGCCCCAGCCATGCCCGCTCCCACTCCACCTTGTCAGCGACATTGCTCGTCTTTTTCAGCGGCAACATTTGTCCATCGGGGCGGATCAGGAAGCCAGCACCCACAACTACAGCCCGAGGCATCGCATTGCTAGCGGCTGGGGACATTCAAGTTGTGTGGGTGGTGGTGATGGCGAAGAGGGTAATAGCGAGCTGCGATCCAAAGGAGGTGCAGAGGTTGGGTAACAAGCAATACAAAAGGGGGAGCTTTGCGAAAGTATTGGGGCTATACGACGCAGTGTGCCAGAGCAACAAAGCGGGCGTGCCGGAGCAACAGGGCGGGTGTATTTCATCAAGATCACAATTTCAAGTTCAAAATCAAGCTCATTTCTAGTTCCGAAGACTAAAATGTACACACAAAATATCGGTTTTGTTTCAACTTTCCAACACTAACACTGTAACTTCTTTACGCAACAATGAAAAATGAAATGGCAAAAGTCGGCAGAGATATTCAGCGAGCTTTATCTTATATAAGAATGGAAGTCATTGTTTACATATATGAAATTTGGTTTTTGTCAACCCATGATTTCCTGGTTGCATGGCTGATAATCGAAAAGGCACAATCTAAACATCTGATACAATGTCAGAACTGACCACACAATAAGTTAGCACTAAATCATTGCCCTTAAATGTACAAAATGACAACAACTTCGCTTAGAACCATCATGATCAACAGAAAAATGAAGGCGATACACCACCGTACAGAGGCTGCGCAATTCCAATGACTTCCCAAAACTTAATGCAAGAGGGGGATTTTCAGTGTTGTTACTATTTCGTTTTTTGATCAAGATCACCATTAATATTGCTTGATTTTCTGCCAATGATCCAAAAGACAAGAGTGAAGCTATGTTTAAGATAAGTAGTAAGACAACTTCTTGAAGAACGACATTAACTTTATTGAAGTAAGATATCAAATGAACTAGCAATTCAAGGCCTCCTACCTTGGAGAGATGTTCCTTCTGGTATCGATAACCCTGAGACAATAGAAAACCAGCACGAACATGAATGACTTAATTCATATTTTTGCAACAACCTAAAATATGCTTTTCTTTTTGTTTACTAGAAGCAAATGCTAACCTTATCATAACTGCAGCAGTGAAAGCCATTTCAGACGGGATCTTAGAAGTGATCAAATGACACGACAGAAAGCAAACATATTTTCTCAACAAAAAAAGGTACAATTAAGGAATCAGGGAAACTAATCGTTTGCTCTTAGCTGGTTAAAATTAGCTTTTATGGAGAAGACTAAGGCAATCCGCTGATCACCCAGGAAAACAATTACTACAATGTGGATTACATACGAAGCTCTTCAATGAATACAATTCCAGTAAACTAACAGGCTAAATATAATACAATTCCAGTAAACTAACAGGCTAAATATACCGTCTCTTACGATTGCAAAAAGAAAAAACGACAAAAACACCGCAAAAGTCAGAAAATTGGATCACTTCCGACCCAAAGCAACAAAATTGAATCCAAACGAACAGTTTTCACAAACAAGAAAAAAAAACAACATCAAACAAACCATGATGAATCAAAATAAAGCAACAAACTTGGAGAACATCGACGCCGGTGGCAGCCGGACCTTCGGCTGGAGCTTGTACTTGTCCAGCGCCTTGGGCCAGCGGAGCTTGAGGTGTTGGGTTGTCTTTCTTCCGTAAGTACATGAACTTACAACCCTGTTTTAGACAAGAACCAAGATTTTCTAAGTTGAAAGGAATAAAAGCAAACGTATGACGCTTTTCTTCGTTTGGTTTTTTGATTTTTGGGTTTTAGAGAAAAATTGTTACTACAAAGGGAAAAAGAAAATTGTATGGATTGAAGAAAGGCGAATGTTTTGTTGAGATTAGTTTGTAATCATCAATGATAGTTTCACCAAATTCTTAATTTGTAATATTCTTTCTTTATTATTTTCTACGACTTTATACCAAATTTATAGAAAGTACTAAATTGGTATTGAGTTTGTTTTTACGTGGATTTGTTCTGTATCAAAATTATAATATAGTGAATTTGATCTGGCAGTTTGCCTCGTGGTTTTTTGTCCAAATTTGAGGTTTTTCACGTAAAATTATCTTGTCGTCTCTTTATATTTGCTTGGTACTTTTTATCTTTATGTGCTGAAATAAAAGATTTATATTTAGCTTATTTGGTTAATCCCAATACGAGTAGCGCAAGCGGTAGTGGCGCGAGGGAGAAGATGAGGAGCAGGACGAGGTTGTGGTAGTAGATCCAGAAATCAGGCATGTCCGCCATGTATCAGAACCATACCCTGTCTGCCACCGTCAAGTTCCGGCCGAGCGCCACATCGGCCGCAGGCATTGTCCGGTAGGGCAACATTCCTTCTCTCGAATTAACAAAGCCATGAAATTGTTTGAACCGGCCCGACTTAACTCCATATTCCAATTTTAACCTTCAACAGCTCTACCTCCATGACTACCTGGAGCGTGGAGGAAGGAGCTTGGCCATGTGGAGCATGAACCGTGAAGCCTAGCGCTTGTGATGCATCTAACACATGAATCTGAAGAAGCCCAGAATACACAAATGGCTAGCTTCCTTCTTCCGCTACGTTCCTTGTTTTCCATCCATGTCCTGCTCGTTTCGTCGTTGTTATGCTACTTCTCCTTGTTCGGACGTTCATGGCAATAATCATTGTGTAAATTACGGAAATTTTCATTCATTTGGTGGGAATGCTGGAGTGTTTGATAGTGGTGTGTCTAGTGGGAACTTGCTCATTGCCAAGTTGTCTAGAAGTGGAGATGTGGCCTCTGCTTGCAGGGTGTTTGATGAAATGCGAAGGAGAGATGTTGTGTCTTGGAATTCTGTCATGTCTGCTTGCTTCCATAATGGGCAGCCAGAGCAAGCTTTTTCCTATTTTCGAGATATGTGTAGATATGGATTTCGACCTAGCCCGACGTCGTTTTCACTTGTGGTGTCTTCTTGTGGCGAGTTTGGTGATCTGGAACAAGGTAGAGTGGTGCACGGGTTGTCGGTTAAGTGTGCTCATTCGGCGAATGTGTTTGTGGGTACTTCTTTGATTACTTTCTACTCTAAATGCAAGGTATTTGATTGCCTTTGTAGAGTTTTCGAGGATGTAAGTTGCCCAAGTTTGGCCACATGGAATGCTTTGATCTCGGGCTATGTTGTAAATCACCAGGTGGACAAGGGCCGCTGTGTTTTCGATCACATGCCAACTCGGAATGTCATTTCCTGGACTTCTCTGATGAATGGGTATGCTGAGGTTAAGAGGATAAATGATGCTTATGAATTGTTCCAGTTAATGCCTGTTAAAAATTCAGTGACATGGTCAATATTGCTTGCTGGTTTTTTCAAAGATGGACAGTATAATAGAACAATATATTTGTTCAGTGAAATGCTGAATAGCGGAGTGGAGGCTACTGAAAGTAGTATTGTGACTGTAATTAGGGCAAGTTCATGTCTAGAGAATTTTAGACAAGGGAGGAAATTTCATGCCTTTGCCACAAAAGTAGGATACGATCTTTATAAAGTAGTTGAGTCATCTTTAGTTTTCATGTATGTTGAGTACTTAGACATAGAAGAAGCAAGGATGGAGTTCAATAAATTTAGTGGAAAATATGTTGAGTCATGGAACTCATTGATCTCTGGTCATATTTCCAATCTACGGATTGATGATGCCCAAATTTTGTTTGATCAGATGACTAACAGAGACCCGGTTACCTGGAATTTAATGATTGATGGGTACTTGAGTAGAAATAGAATTGATGAGGCTGTTCGAATGCTCAACGAAATGCCAGAACAAACAGTTGAGGCTATGACTTCTTTAATGTCAGCGTATATTAATAACGGAAGACTTGATGAAGCACAGAAGTTGTTTTATAAGATACCTAACAAAGATGCATTGGCATACTCCAGTTTATTATGTGGTTATGTGAGAGCAGGTCAGCTGGCTAATGCTTGGGATTTGTTTGAAAAGATGCCCAATAAGAATATGGTGACATACAATATAATGATCACGGGCTTGGTTCAACATGGCAAAGTTACAGATGCATATAAATTGTTCTGCAAATCTCCAGAACGGGACACAATCTCTTGGAGTTACATAATCATGGGATATGTCCGAGGGGGATATAACGATGATGCTTTTCGTTTATATCATGAGTTGGCTTCTTCTAGTGTAAAGCTTAGTGCCCTGGTTATGTCAAGCCTTCTTACAGCTTGTGCTAACCTGGCCTTGTTATGCTTTGGAGAGCAATTCCATGCTACAACTGTCAAACATGGTTTCACTGATTGGTTAGTTGTGGCAAACTCATTGATTAATATGTATAGCAAATGTGGAGATATACACAGTGCAAAGTACATTTTTGAGCTAATGCCTGAGCACGACTTGATCACATGGAACATAATCATCTTTGGGTTTGCAATCAATAATTGTGTCATGAAAGCATTTCAGATGTTTGAACAAATGGAAGAAATAGGATTAGAACCAGACAATGCCACCTTTATTGGAGTGCTTTGTGCTTGTGCGAATGGAGGTCTAGTTGAGAAAGCTTGGACTTACTTCCTGTCCATGAAGCACGACCATGGTATTGCTCCAAGGCTGAGTCATTATTCTTGTATGGTTAGTCTTCTATGTAGACATGGCCTTGTCATGAAAGCTGCAGAATTAGTTGAAGATGTGCCAGTTGAACCTGATTCTGTAATATGGATGACTCTTCTCAGTGGATGTAAATATGAGAATAATGTGAAAATAGCAGAAATAGCCGCTAATCAACTATTTAAATTGAACAACCTGGATATGATACCATACTTGCATCTTAGTAGCATATATTCAGTTGCAGGAAGAGAAGCAGAGGTGAATGCTCTAAGGACAAAGATTAATAAATATACAATGAAGAAGAAACCTGGGTGCAGCTGGATTGACATCAATGGTAGAACCTATTCCTTTTTTGCCAATGATGAATCACATCTACTATCTGGGGAGTTACAAACAACCCTGAGAAGCATTTTCTCAGAAATCAAAGTATTTGGTTATGCACCAAACTAAGACCAGGTGATGGATGAGATGGACGATCACGAAAAGAAAGAGATTCTTATGCAGCATAGTGAGAAGCTAGCTCTCGCATATGGTTTCCTCAAAGCAGTTCCAAAAAGCCTAATCGGATAATTAAAAACCTACGAATATGTGAGGATTGTCATATGGCTTTCAAACTAGTTTCTCTTGCTAGAAACAGTGAAATGTTGTGACAGATGCTTTGAAGTTCCATCACTTTAGAACCGGTAGTGTTCTTGCTCTGATTACTGGTGAGAGATCTATGGTGAGCAGTAAGAAGAAAATATTTCATTTGGAAAGGGTGTCTCTCAAATCCACACGAGATTTTACCTATAAACTCAAGTATGCATATTCAATTAGGTTGTCTTCTTCTCATATACTTGTTATACTTCGATATTAGAGAGATTTTGCTGTGTCATCGACTGTTCTCCAATAAAATGCACCTTGATAAACTAAACTGTTCTTGCACAGGTTCCAGCTAACACTATCGGTCTGCTTCTCCAATGTTGGTTCAATAAAAACCGGCAAGTTCTACAGCATAGCCATTTCTGAGTTGTGATATCAGAGTTGTGTTGACATGAAGCATGCATTCATGTTTTACCAGGTCACACTGGATCCCTAATATCATAATTTATTTCCAAGTATGATAAAATTAAATGTCAAGAGTCAATGCTTGATTATCTGCAATTTACAAACTTTGTAAAGATCAAAGAACTGCAATGAAAACATAATATCAAATACTCGTCAATCTTTATGATGGAGGGCAATACAAAAATGTCATCCTTCACCTAATTTAGTACACCAGGTTCAACCAGCAAAATTAACATCCTAAATAGGACTTGGATTTTGCTCGGAACAGAAAGGTAATTCATTGCTCCATCAATCTCGCAGTAAACAGCCGATTCTCTTCTGTTCTGATTGTAGTTATAACAGTTTCAAATCATAATCTTTGTCAATATTTTTTGCCCAGTAAAATGTTCCTTGCTACCCATTTGTCTCCTTGATCTCTTCAAATCTGAACCATTGCCAGTTTGCATAAAATCTAGCATCATCATCGAAATGGAGTGCATCTGAAGGAATAGGCTCAAGTTTTCGAGCAGCTGCGACTGCAGGTAACTTCTGCCTGTATCTCCTTGCCATCTCCTCAGCTTCAGCAAAAACTTTCTGCAATTGAAATATTCCAATCAACACAATGCCCCGTCGCCCTTCCTATTGAAAGATTGCTATCCCTCGAGAAGTTCATCACGAGGTCGGCTTTCAAAATCTAGGACAGATAGAGAGAGAAAAATGTCTACCTCTTTATTTGATAAAAAGAGGCCAGGTTCGCTTTCAAGATCAGAGATGCTGACATCCAAAAAGAACAACTTAGAATTAACATTTTCAAGGGATGGTCATGATAATGAAAATATGCCAAATGTACTACAGCTTCCTCTAAAGTATGTCAAGTGGACAAATTGCTGAACTGGCCACATGAGCAACACACCTGTGAAACTAAGAACTCAAGAGAGTCAATTGCCTCATTGCAGAGTAAAACAAGGAGATTTGCATCGTGCATTTGCACATAAACCTATTTTGTCAAACTTTGGTGTATATAATTGTTATTGTAACTTACATATGGAACAATGCATGGTCAAACATTTACAGCATCATTAGTTCAGTCCAACATTCATAAAAGTAAGAAATATGATTTTTAGATGAAGAGATCTAAAGTAGAATTAACAGGAAAAAATAAATTATTAAGAGCTTAATGTTCACAAGAGAGGATTAGTAAACCCCATTCTATTTTTTATGGAAGCATGTTCGTTTAGTGATTGTGAAGTGATGCAACACGTAAGAGTTGTCAATGCATGACCTAGTGGCCATGAACTGACAAAACAACCAGTGGCGGAATGCTGGGTAAGATCAACACTAGAATAAGTTTAAATCACTTGCAACAGGAACATTGGGTTTATTTAGCATTGCAGATGAAATGTGAAAACATTGATTATGAGATCAGTTAAAAAATCTTTGATACCTTAAAGATATTTTGTCAGGAAACATTGACCGCACCACCAGCACTTTCACTTTGTCATCCTCAGACAGAACTTCACTAACAGCATTACATCGGGCACGGCTTATGCTTGATATATGCAGCAAACCACTGCAAATCATCATTTTAATTTCAACTAGAAAGACCAAATTGATTTTTCTATGGTAAGGAAAAACACAGGCCACAACGAGTTGAATTTGGAAGTACCATACTATCAATTTCAACAAAATTCAAAGCACATTTTCAAATACCACAGTCTGACCTTGGCAATTTCCCAAGTCATTTAATCATGTCAGAATGTGACTTGAGATTGAGATCATAAAAAACTTATTTGAACTTCCAAATTAGGATAAATTTGAAACCAGTATACACCAAGTAACAACATTCAATTATTATTCCTCAGGGCCTTATTTTTCAATTCTTTAAACCTAGGACTCATATCATGCCATCTGTTATTTTCTACTCTCTTAACTTTGCTTCTTTGATTGTATCAATTCTTTAGAATTTTTCACTTTCAATTACACCCACGTGGCTTCATTTTTTTTTCATATTCAGAATATCTTCAACGTTTCTTTTTTCTTCTTTATAGCAATTGCTGAAGCTCCTAACATTTAGTTTGGCTGCTCAACCTATGATTTTAGTTCAATCAAAAACCTCCCTGCTGCAGAAAAACATTGAGAACGGTAACGTGTTCTTACCATCTACTTCTAAGGCAAGGTAAAGAAATCTATTCTAAGAACTACTCCTAAAGCAAGGTCAAGAAATCTATGCTAAGAAAATAAGATTTCATTCATCCAAAGCTTTTCTTATAAGAGGCCTAACTCCCCTATTTATAGAGGTATAGGAGGCAATTAAATATTGTAACTTTTACAACTTTAAATGAGAATTAAGTATAAAAACTCCTATGCTACTGGCACGTTACAATTAATAGAAACTCCTCTACATATATATATATATATATATATATATATATACTGCATCACTCTCCTTATCAGCTTCAGCTTAGTAGAGCATTTTCTTAGTTTAAATTATTAAATGCTGCCTACAATTGGTCTGTACCTCACCCTCTAGATAACAAATCATATATCAAGGACTATAAATCTTTTAGAACCAAGTTTTAAGGAATAGAACTTCAATGTTCATTAGCTACTGCATTCGACAATGGAAAATGTAATCATGAAGCACACCATTTTGTAGCTACAATGCAAATTCAAGATATAACAGGGAAGGACATATGGTTTATATTACTCCACTTCGTATCATTGAACGAAAATTGCCTGAAATTTATGTGTTTAACCATGACCATCTAGAAGAAACATCAAGTAACAGATTTAAATGCTTCCAGAAATATATTCAGTAACTAAATGTGAACAATAATTTGAATCATACTCATACTCGCCTTCTATTTGAGTCACCTATCCTTACTTGGGCACCGTAAGGAAATATTTTGAGCACAGTACCTTCCAATAGTGTTCCTTCTTCCAGGTGCAACTTATCCTGCAGCACAAGAGGAAACACAACAAGAAGATTAAAAAAAATTAAAAAGATTGAAGACATTTAAAATAGCGCACAAGGCAAGAAAATAGGGTAATAGAAGGGTAAAATTATTCAGAAATAATAACCTTTCAGATATGTTGCACAAAAGACATCAAAGACCAAAACGGTCAAGCATTTAAATTGACAATTATGAAAATAAAAAAACCTTCAACTATCAGCAAGACATTTACAGTAAATCAGACTGACATCATGGACTATTTGAGGAACAGACCCATGCTTGTCTTTCGCTTATTATCAAGTCATTCTTTGATTCATCAATTCTAGTGATCAATACAGATATCCTGCGGCCAACCTGCAGCAAAAATTAATTTCCAGTTACTATACAAAGAGGCTGTTTTGATAGGAAAAGAGAGTGTACAATACGAAATTTTCTAATTATCTTTTTATAGATGTCATAGACAACGCAGTAACGGGAAAAGGACAGATACGAGAAATGTAGATGAATGGAAGAACATGTAATCAATCAATTAAATCTATTCATGAATAGAAGTGTGTTACATTTTCTTTCAAAGCTGAGAAGCTTTTGGCCCGATTCACCAACTCAGCTTTGGGAAGGAATGCTCGCAAGCCCTAGATAGAAAATGTTGGACAGGTAAATGTAGTCAATTATGAAGCACGCAAAAATTTAAAATTATGTAAAACATCTAGTATATGCAACAAAACCTCAATCCTTGTGAGAAGACCACCAGTATTCCATTCAGTAATTTTCACTTCTATAGGCTCATTGAGTTGTTTTATCTGCACAAGTGAAACTATAAAACTTAAGGCTCATAAGATTGAGTTCAATTAACCCAGCAGTAAATCTAGAGCAGTCCCACTTTGACACTTCTACTGCCTCAAAAAAGAAGAAGAAGAAGAAGAAGAGACTACCATATAAGAAACATTTAATATGAAATTGTATCATAGCCAATCCAAAACTTGTGGAAGCTGACAAATATTGACATAGCTTACTACATATTAGATTATATGCAAATTAATTTCCCACGAGCAGTTAGGAAACTAAAGTAAGTAACGCAAATAATGCACGTTTTCAGATTATCCCAATCACGACAGCTATAATTTACTACCGGTGTTTTTTACTCAAACAGAATGGCCCTCAACTTCTCTCAACAAATTGGCAAGGAGTTCAACGATTGTTTTATTTAAAGCTCTCTAAATTGTCATTCCAAGAACCCAAAAAAGAGAGAAGAGAACCTGCCTCACTCGATGCCAAGCAACTCGCCTGAACAGCCTTCTTGTAGACAACAATGGCCGTCCACTCAATGTTCTCCCTAGAACTTCCGCAAAGAGAACAGTCCCCACTTCAACCACCGGCCGCCCATGCACATACACTCTTTCGAATGCCTCATCATCCTTAACAATCCCAATCTTTCCAGGTACCATGAAGTCCTCAGCATCCTTACTCAAGTCACATTGAAGATATGATAGCTCTTGTCCGTACAGCGGCAGCACCTCTTTCGTCAACATAGTACCTTGCATATGGTACTAATATGAATCACAATAGGGAAAACAAATCACGGCAGAGGAAAGAAAGGAGTCTTTTGTGTGTTTACCGAGCAATGGTCAACCTAATACCTAGCACATACCTAACAATTTCCATCATACAAGCAAACACAAATCTAAGAACTGTATAGAAAGTGCTTTTTTGTGTTTTTACCAGGCAATAGGCCCACATACATAATAGTTTAGATATTATACAAGTAACAAAAGATGTTGGGGCAGTACAAGTAAGTTTGTCTTCCACTGTTTTAACCGAGCAATTGTGAACATAGGAATTTAAATTTTACAACCAAAAGCCGGTCTTGTAGCAGTGAAAGAAACTGCCTCTCTTGCTTTTTGCCCCCTACCGTGCACATATATAACAATTTCAATTGTAGAAGTAAAAAAGAAAGCATTTTTATGAGTTCTAACCAAGCAAGTCAGCTCCAACGTTGACATCAAGCTTGTTCTCATTCCCAGAAACCACCACCCCCACCACAAAATCCCCGGCACAGGCTCATAATACTCCACCACCACCTTCCCACTCACTCCCTTCCCCGCCGCCGCTCACTATCCCCGCCCTCCGCCCCATCCTTACCCTTGAAAAACTTGAGAAACGGAGCAAGCACCTCATCAGCACCCAGCTGCTGCTCTTCGTGCGCGGCCTGCGGCCCTCCCGCCTCCTTACCATCCCCCGTCGGCGGCGGTGACGGCTTCTCGAGCAGCTCCAGCTCATCCTCGTCGACGGGGTCGTGGACGGAGGCGCAGGGGAGGGGAGGTGGTCCCGGCGGCGGCGGCGGCGGAGGGAGGCGAGGAGAGGGGTAAAGGTGGGAGCTTTGATGGTGGTGGGGGTGGTGGAGGGGGAGGTGTTCGACGAAATGCGTGTGAGGTGGAAGGGAGAGCAGCGCCGGCGTTGGCGAAAATGGAGGATGGACGAGACATAGCGTTATCCCTTCCCGTTTTCTAATTTTTATTTTGGTCTATTTATAGTGTATTTATATTTTATATTAATTAATAATTTTAATTATAAAAATTTTTAATTTTAAAATCGTCAACTTAAATACTTATTGTCTTTTTTATTATTATATTATATATATCAACAAATAAATAGATATAAATAATATAATATAAAGATTATATTATTATATTATTTTATTGAATCGAAGTTAATCAGCTTAGTCGAGTTCGAGTTATAATCGAACCGAGTCGAGTCGAACGTGATTTTATTCAACCTCGGCTTGGAAAATTTAAATTCGAGTTCGAATATTTAAATGTTGAGTTTCGAATCGAGTCAAGCTGAGCCAAATACTAAATACTCACGAACTTGCTCGCTCAATTAACAACTTTAGGGATGACCGAATTTATTACATTATCATACTTAAATAACATGATAATAATGTAATTAAATTTGGTTGTGTTATACGTAATAGCAAGTTAGAGTTGGGAGTTGCAAGTGATTTTTATTTTAATCTTTTATATAAAATACGCAATAAATTTATAATTTTAACTTTTAATTTAAAAAAATTGGCTGAAACACAATATTATACCTTCGTCCCTTCATAATCGTAATTAAGTGTTTTAAAATTTTTGAAAATTTTCACCCAAGCTAGTTAGATGATATTATATATCTAAAACATGAATTTTTGTATTGGGGATGAAATATATATTTAGAATTTTTGAACTCATAATTTGTAAGATATTTTGAATCAATTTAGGCTTAATTTTGAGAGAGGGATGGGAGCAGGGGACCTCTTTAAATCCTTGAGCAAGGATTCAATTTTGGGCCATCTAATTACAATGAAACTACGTTGGATTATTACTCTTTTAAACTCGTGTTAGTAGTAATAAATTACTTGTGTTAATGACAAAAAATTATTTTTATTGAAATTAGGCTGTGCATAAATTTTAATTTTATAAATAATTTTTTATTTAAAATATAATAATTTAATATTTTAAATATTGATTTTGATTGATTTGAGATAAATTATAATAATTTCATATATTATTTTTTTCTTTTTGTTGTATATTACTAAATTAAATCTGGAGTTTTCCTTTTCCAACTTGTGTACTCAAATGTTCACAATTAACAAATAATACATTTTCTCTGCATCAAACCATGATACCCACCGGCAGCTGCTCGCCGGTGGACTTCGCGGGAGGCGGCGGTGGCGCCGGCCGGGGCTGGGGCAGGGGAGGGAGTCGAGGAGGAAGCAGCCGGTCGGGGGATGGCTGCGGACGGCGGAGCGGAGGTGGTCGAGGATGCCGGTCTTGGGCTTCTTCTCGGCGCGCCTTGCCGGCGAGGGAGAGCTGGGAGGCGAGGCGGACGAGGAGGAGCGCCTCCGAGTTCACTTTCTTCACGCCCTCGTCCATCTTCACGATCCTCTTCACCTTCGATGAGGGGATTGGCGGCGCCGCCCTCGGCCGCGGCTTCCGCCGTGACCACCACATCGGCCTCCTCCGTGCCGTCGTCCCCCGGCGGCGGCGGCGGCGGCGAGCTGGTTCCGCCTTCGGCGTCCATGAGAGGAGCTCTTCCAAGTTCCAAGCTTAACGTTGGTAATCTGGTACTCACTCGTACGGACGTGGCTTCTATTGTGTGTGTTTATGAACACTATTTTTTTGTTTTTACAATGCCCTTATATCAAAATTGAATTAATAGACTTAAAATTAGAAAATTATTACTTTTTATTGTCGAGATAAATGGTTGAGAGCATGCTCTAAAAAAAGAGCAAAGGTGTTCGTATACAGTTTAAGCTCTAATGAGTAACTAATTATGATTTTAATCAGAAAATACAAATTAAATTCATCTCATCGAGGGACTAAGTTTTTGTCATTGTTATAAATATGAATTAATCGTGTGAGAGTTATTTGAAAATAATATATTGTTTTTATTAATTATATTAATTTATTTTTTAAAATATTCTTAGTAATTTTCAGAATAAATAATAATTAGATAGAAAAAATAAGTATGAGCGAGTGTGAATATTTTTGTGTCGGCAGAAATAACTATAAATCACAATTAGATGATAAAAATATATTTTTCAATTTGAAAAATAATGACCATATTATCAAGATAGATTATTAGATATTTAGATGGCACTAGATCGCTTTAGTTGAGATTATGCAATTTTTTCTTAAAACTTATTCAATTAGGCTTAGTCTGCTGATCGGACACGGTCACTTGACCACTCAGCCACTCAGCTGGACGAGCGTCATTACCAATCATCACGTCCAATTCCGTCTTTTCCCTTGCCGTCTTCAAGTAGCCTTTCCCGCCATAACTATGGGCCTAGCGACGTTCCCAGGCCCATTTCCTGAACGGGCCTGGGCTTTGCCTTAAAAATACAAAGGGCCCAACAAGAGCAGTATTAAACCCACCCACGAACGCCAAGCGGCCCCCGATCGCACCCTCAGAATTCCCCAAACCACCCGGTGGGCCCCCTTCCACTCCGCCGCTGACGATGGCGGCGCCGCCCGCCGGAACCCTAGACCCCCAATCCTCCCCGCCGCCCGACCCCGGCCACCGCCGCCGCCGCAGCCGCTGGGACTCCGGCGACGACCCCGACCCCGCCGCCGCCGCCGACTCGGACTCCGGCGGGCGGCGGCGGAAGACGAGGTGGGCGGAGGATGAGCCGGAGCGGACGGTGATCCAGCTGCCGGACTTCATGAAGGACTTCATCGCCGGCGGCATGGCGCTGGACCCGGAGGTTCAATCCCTCAACGCCCGGCTGGTGGAGATTGCCCGCCTCCTCCAGTCCGGCCTCCCCTCGACGACCGGCCGGAGCCCGCCCGCTCGCCGTCGCCGGAGCCGGTCTACGACGTCGCCGGCGTCCGGATCAACACCCGGGAGTACCGCGCCCGCGAGAAGCTCGGCCGGGAGCGCCAAGGCATCATCTCCGAGCTCATCAAGCGCAACCCCGCCTTCAAACCCCCGCCCGATTACCGGCCTCAGAAGCTCCAGAAGAAGCTCTACATCCCCATGAAGGAGTACCCGGGGTACAATTTTATCGGCCTCATTATAGGCCCGAGGGGGAACACCCAGAAACGGATGGAGAAGGAGACCGGGGCGAAGATCGTTGTTCGGGGGAAGGGGTCGATGAAGGAGGGGCGGTCGCAGCAGAAGTATAACAACATGAAGGTGGATCCGGCGGAGAACGAGGATTTGCACGTCTTGGTGGAGGCCGAGACGAAGGAGTCGCTCGACGCCGCGGTGGAAAAGTTGGAGAATTTGTTGCAGGTCGACGACGAGAAGCTCAACGAGCACAAGCGGATGCAGCTCCGGGAGCTTGCGGCGCTGAACGGGACGATCCGGGACGAGGAGTTCTGCCGGCTCTGCGGCGAGCCCGGCCACCGGCAGTTCGCCTGCACGGCCCGGAGCAGCACGTTCAAGAGCGATGTCAAGTGTAGGATCTGCGGCGACGGCGGGCACCCAGCGGTCGATTGCCCGATGAAGGAGTCGGTGAAGAACACCGAGGATGACGAGTATCAGAAGTTCCTCGCCGAGCTCGGCGGCGCCGCCCCGGAGCCGCCGTCGTCGTCGTCGTATCGGCTGAGCTTGGCCGGGAACGGCCTGCCGCCTTCTAATGGTGGGGCGAAGTTTGGAAAGGAGTATGACGAGAGCAATCTGTACATCGGGTACCTGCCGCCGGCCTTCAACGATGCGTCGCTGGTGCAGCTGTTCTCGCCGTTTGGGGAGATTGTGTCGGCGACGGTGGTGGTCGATCGGGCGACGGGGTTGAGCAAAGGCTACGGCTTTGTCAAGTATTCCGATGTTGCTCAGGCGAATGCGGCGATCGCCGGTATGAATGGGTATCGAGTGGAAGGTAGAGTCATGGCGGTGAGGGTTGCCGGTAAGCCGCCTCCGCCGGCGGCGGTTGCGGCTGCTCCGCCGGCGGTGGCGCCAGGACCTGCGGCTAATGGGGGCTATGTCGGAGCTCCTCCTCCGTGGTGTCCGCCGGTACCGCCTCCTTATCGTTCGTATGCTCCTCCGCCGCCGCCTGGTTCGAATGTCTATGCGCAGCCATGGACGCCATATGGTGCGGCGTATCCACCTCCTGCCCTTGCCGCCGCCGCCCGGGTCTTCTTCGTCGGCGCAGGTTGTGGCTTCTATTGATGCCGATAGTTATCCTCCTGGTGTGCAGTGTGAGAGCAGTACTCCTTCGTACTCTGTGTCGAATAATGT
This sequence comes from Piper betle, assembly GCA_033002965.1. Lineage (NCBI taxonomy): Eukaryota > Viridiplantae > Streptophyta > Magnoliopsida > Piperales > Piperaceae > Piper > Piper betle. Next base: position 75,668 of record JAURVB010013103.1, on the reverse strand, counting down.
TTATGGAGTGAATCCTGGTGTTCCATCTGCTTATCCGCCTTCTACTTATGGCTATCCCTCATACTATCCTGTTCCTCACTCTTCACTGGAGCCTACACATACCACGGATCATCCTCCTTGGCTGCCGCCGCCACCTCCTGCCGCCCCACCACCGTCAATGCCGTCGGAAACGCCGGTGTGTGGTGCAGATACAGAGTATGATAAGTTCTTGGCAGAGTTGAAGTGAGCAACTTCCTTCCCCAATTGTGGTTGTTCGGACTGCTGGTAAGTTCCTCTGATTCAGCACTCTTTCTGTTTATTTTCCACTTACTTACTTATCTCAAGGGGAAATTCAAGTGTCTTCTACTAATGATAGTAGGATTAACTGAAAAGCTCGACATATATTCCCAATATTTTGTTGTCAATCGGTTCAGTTTGATGCAAAGGACATATTTGTGAGGTGTGATGGCTTATAATTATTTAGAAATTGAATTTGGTTTATATTATATCTCGAAGCAAGCCGGAATGATGGACATGACCTACTTGTTAATAATCTTGTATGAAGGATTTGAATGGCATCAATAGTAAACACTAACATTCATAACAATAATTATTGAATTTGCTGATTAATAATATATATACACAGTACTGATTGGCTACATGAATGAAGCTTTTTGCTACTGCTTTCACACTCATAAAAGTAACTTTGATCACAGATTTATAAATTCACCGATTGAACCATGTGATAGAAAAATGGTTCTTCTATCTATTCTGTATCCATTTGGCTTTTTCTGTACTCACAAATACAATTTTTTGGAGTGATGTAAACATTTTTTTTCCGTGTTGTTGGATGAACTTAACAAGAAGGTGTCGGACTATTTGAACGCCAATGGGGTAGTGTTATTAACAGTAATTGATTTGTTACATAGTGATATGAAGCTTTGTTGGCAGGCTGAAAGTTTAACGTTAATCATTTCATTTTTTTTGCTTTGAGTCAAGGATCTGCATTTTGAAACTTACATCTTAATGCTTCTGTGCTGTTCTTTGATCATGCAGAATGTGATGCCGGAATGATCTCTCTTGAGCATGTCAACCATGGGAATAATCACCTACATAATTCCTTAGCATCTTTGATAACTTGTATTGATGGATTGAACTCTCTATTCTTTTTGAGTAGAGAAGGTTGCGGCCTTTTAGTCGTCCGTATTAGTTTCTTTCGTCATCTTAATATTGACATGAGTATGGACCAGCTTTGGCTTCATCACTCACTAGCTCTCGTTATTAGTGAATTTGTCCACTTTGGACTACAGGCTATTTGCAATTTTGTCTGGGGTCTTGTTTATGGTTATTAAGGCCACACTTGTCAAAAACATAAGGTATTTGGAGTAAATATTACATAAAGGATGTCGTTGGTTGTTTGAAGTTATTATTACAAAAAATATGTTTTCTCTTGATTTGCTTATATATTGAGACTGACGTGTTTTGGGCCGCTGATATTGACAGGTCTTGAATCAACTTAATGGGCAAAGCAAGCGAATCGTCCTTTTCTATCCCTCAAATTTGCCAATCAGTTTTTTGCTATGTTTTTTTTCCCTGGCATTTGACTCTTGAGTGTCTGATATTAATTTCCATTCTATAACCTTTTTTTTGTTCTGTAAACGAGTATTCCATGATTATTTAATTATTAGATTATTAAATTGAGGTCTGCCTCTTTCTTTTCCGGTTCAGAGCATCATTTCTGGACGACCCACAATGTAAGTGAAATTATCTATGGAGCAACTCTCATAGATTGAGTGCTATCTTTCCTATTTACTATGATCATTGTTCAGTTAACAGGGTAAGTAGAACTTTGTCCAATGACGAGGAGCTTTGGCTGGCTGCCTCCGAGAAAGAGCGTACTGCCTCAAGTTTCTTTTCAATCTTTGTCAAGCAGTTGTATTTTGATTGCATGATTGAATAACCTTCCCCTTCGTCTATTTTAGATAGCAAGCTGGTTGTTGGTGCTACACGTTCGAACTCAGCTTTTCTTCTTGTTCTTAGAAAACCAGCTTCTTTTTATTGAGCTTAAATTATGGCTCTGTTATATACTATATATGTCTCGACCAAAACAGAATTAAAAGATTGAAGGGCTTTTTTGTATCCATCCCCTTCTAGTAAATGTCAGGATATTTCCTTTAAAACGTAAAAACTTAATAGCTTTCCCTCATATGCCGAATTGTAATAACTTTTTCACCGGCAATGTCATGCGTGATAAGTTTTATGTGCAAGATATTCTAGTTCTAACTTTTGGTAGATTTACATAGTTCTGAACTAAGTCTTTTTATGCCATTTGAAACGAGAGTTTAACTTGTTTTTTTGAAACTTTCTTCTGATTTTTGCATCATTTAGGATCGGTTTGTTCAAAGCTCCATTTAATTTTATTTAGTTCGAAGCTTGATTTGAAAAACTTAATTTGAAGTTTAACTTTATATTAAACGAACCTAGTTTAATTTCAGCTTGACTCGAAACTTAATATTTTAAATAATGAATAAGATTTTTTATCATATTTATTTTAAAATTTTTTATATAAATATAATTAAATAATAAATTATTATTATATGATATTAAATTAAATAAATTTATACATGATTAAGTTATTTTTTGTGTATAATTATATTAAATTTGAGATATTTTAATTAAAAATTAAATTATAGAATGAATTAAATGAAAAAATTGAGTCAATATACGAAGTAAGCTAGTTCAAACACGCTCAACTCAAATGTTTTTTAATTTGATTTAAATTTGAAATCAAAGGCATCATGAGTCAAGCAAAAATTGACTCAACTTATAAGCAAAAGTTGACTCAACTTATCCGATAAACACCCTTAATTCGGGACAAGTCAAACATGCCCGGGGAAGGTTGAATAGGTGGTATATTTTAATGGGGAAAAATCTTGGCCGCACAACTTTGATTTTGCGGCCATTATGTGCATTGGTTTACAAAGAGAGAATTTCACTAAACATCCTATAAAACAATGAAAATTAATTTCGTTAATTCTGTTCGTGAGGAGACAAAATAAATTTACTTATAAAAATAGGATTTGCATAAATAATAAAAAATCAATGAAAAATGTTAAAAAATTACTAAAAATAAAGAAATTTATAATCCTTGTCAAAGTTTACCTACCTCATTTTTTTCCCTCGTACAATAAAAAATTCTTTAGTCTCTTCGCTTTTGTCTTACCTAAGTTTGCTCTTCTCTTTTCCCTTCTTAAATAAGGTAATGAGAAAGAATTTATCCAAAATGAAGGTATCAAAGATGGGCTTATAATGCTGCAGGTTTTTTATTATAATAAGATGAGAATTTTTTTAAAAAAAGTAGGTTTCTTACAACGAGAACGAGAAGGTTGGGTTTTGGTGAGAAAGAAACTTTTTATAATAAAGTTTTTACATATTTTTTAAGTAATTTTTTTTATATTTTACTAAATGAGTTCTACTGTTATAAATAAGTTATTTTGTGTCCTCCTAATATGATGGCTGGTAAAAATTTACTACTTCACGTGGACCAAACTAAAAGTAGCACATTTTAAACACAAATATTTTCCTTTGTATTTCCTCGTCTACTTTATCACCGGTTAAACCATGAAATTAGTTCAAATTTAACACAAAATATCAAATTATTCTTAGTTTTTACGGTCAAACTGATCCTCTTACCTGCTCTAGATATTGCACTTAATATTATGATAAAAAATAAAGTATTAATAAATCTATTTGATCTTTTAGTTAGCAATTTTAAATGTCTATGGCAATATAATAATATAAATAAACACACTAAAGTTCATTTTAATTGCACAAACTATTAGATTTTTTAAAATTACTTATAGATTTGAACTAGTAACACACTCATGGCGTTTCTATTTGGTTTCAATGAATCTTCAATGATAAAAATTGAACGGTGATCTTCAAAGAAAAGGAGTTAAAATTTATAATAAATATTTAGACGTGGAATGTTGGACTTAGGGGCAAGAAGGAAAATAATTAACTTATTTGATGAAAATATTTTATAAAGGATTAATAATATGTTAGAAGGTTTTACAGCTAATGTTGATGTAAGACCCAATACATATATATTTAGCCATTTGTCGGGTCTTATAACTAATAATTTACTGCCTTACCGTTCATTATTTTTCTCCGGAGAGTATATCATTTAGATATATTTCATAAACACATTTTTTTAAGGACTTTTATTATTAGGATTAAGAAGAGAAAAGGAGTACATGGAAGCAAGTTTAGGGGAGGGAATCTTATTAAAACTAGATATAAGATTAGATATAATTATAAAATATAATGATTAAAACATGGTCAGTTGTAAGAGGGCGTATTCGGATTATGTGCTGGGCTTGTAGCCTTGTACCAGTCACCGACCAACTCGGACTCGCAGCTCTCACACATCCAACGGTTCCAATTTAACAGCCACAATCACATCAACGGTTCACATTGTTCCAACTAAATCCTTCAATTTCTTTTAAACCCCCGAATCAAACCGCCCCATTTCTTCCCACCTTCGCTGGAACCCTAACCCCGGCCACCAGGCCACCGCCTCCGCCGTCTGCCATGGAGCACGCGCCGCCGGAATCCACCGCCGCGGGAATCATAGCCGAGGGCGAAGCCTACGAAGAGCCGCCTCCCGCCACCAACGGCACGCCCTACCCCTCCGCCAACAGCAGCGGGAACGCCGCTGCCGACGCCTCTGGGGGAGAAGACGAGGCGTCCAGCCGCAGCCGGCGACGCAGCCGCTGGGACCCCTCGTCGGACTCCGGCGACGCCGCCGCGGCCCCCGTCCGCAAGCGCAAGTCCCGGTGGGCGGACGACGACCCCGGCCCGCCGTGGTCGGCGGCGGCGGGGGCGGCGGCGATCCAGCTCCCCGACTTCATGAAGGACTTCACCGGCGGGGAGCTGGACCCGGAGGTGCAGGCCTTCAACGCCCGCCTCCTCGACATCAGCCGCCTCCTCCAGTCCGGCCTCCCCCTCGACGACCGGCCGGAGGGCGCCCGGTCGCCGTCACCGGAGCCGATCTACGACAACATCGGCATCCGCATCAACACCCGCGAGTACCGTGCGAGGGAGAAGCTCAACCGCGAGCGCCAGACCATCATCTCGGAGCTCATCAAGCGCAACCCCGCCTTCAAACCCCCCGTCGATTACCGCCCCCGAAGCTCCAGAAGAAGCTCTACATCCCCATGAAGGAGTACCCGGGATACAATTTTATCGGACTCATCATCGGCCCCAGAGGGAACACCCAGAAGCGGATGGAGAGGAGACCGGAGCCAAGATCGTGATCAGAGGCAAGGGCTCGGTGAAGGAGGGGCGGCTGCAGCAGAAGCAGAATCTGAAGCCCGACCCCGCCGAGAACGAGGACTTGCACGTTTTGGTGGAGGCGGAGACGCAGGAGGCGCTCGACGCCGCGGCGGGGATGGTGGAGAAGCTGCTGCAGCCGGTCGACGAGGTGCTCAACGAGCACAAGCGACAGCAGCTGCGCGAGCTCGCGGCGCTGAACGGGACGATCCGGGACGACGAGTTCTGCCGGCTTTGCGGCGAGCCCGGCCACCGGCAGTTCGCCTGCCCCGCCCGCGCCACCACCTTCAAGAGCGACGTCTCCTGCAAGATCTGCGGCGACGGCGGGCACCCCACCATCGACTGCCCGATGAAGGGCTCGGTGAAGAAGATGGACGATGAGTATCAGCACTTTCTGGCGGAGCTCGGCGGCGGCGCGCCGGAGTCGACCAGGCAGTCGTCGTCTTCGGCTATGCCGGCGATTGGGGCGGCGATGACGGGGGCCAACCCGCCGTGGGCCGGCGGGACGGTGGCCGGGGTTAAGCTTGTGAAGGAGTACGACGAGACCAATCTGTATATCGGGTACTTGCCGCCCAATTTCGACGACGATGCGTTGATTCGGCTGTTTTCTCCGTTCGGGGAGATCGTTTCCGCGAAGGTTGTGAAGGATCGGATGACGGGGTTGAGCAAAGGCTATGGCTTTGTCAAGTATGCGGATGTTGCGCAGGCAAATTTGGCCACGGCGAGCATGAATGCGTATCGGTTGGAAGGGCGAGCTCTCGCCGTCAGAGTTGCCGGCAAACCGCCGCAGCCGGCGGCGCCGGCGCCCACATCTGCACCGCCGGCGTACCCGCCGTCTGATCCGTCGACGGCATACACGGCCGGCAATCCTCATGGGTATGTAAGAGCACCGGTTCCATGGGGGGCACCGCCGGTTCCATCACCTTATGCCCCATTCAATCCTCCTCCTCCTGGTTCGAATGTATACCCGCCACCGCGAATGCCAGCTTATGGGTCTCTATATCCGCCGCCTCCACCTGCACCTGCATCGGCTGGTGCACCGGCGCAAGCTGTGCCGTCTGGTGATGCTCAGAACTATCCTCCTGGTGTGCAGCCGCCGAGCACGAGTAGCATCTATGGATATCCACCACCGCCTTCCTATGGGTATCCGTCGTATTATCATGGCCCCCGTGTTCCGCACCCATCGGCTGATCCGACGCAGGGCGTGGGTAATCCTCCTTGGGCTGCGCCGCCGCCTGCGGACTCGTCTGCGGAAGCTCCGGCAGATGGTGGGGATTCGGAGTATGAGAAGTTCATTGCTGAGATGAAGTGAAGCTGGTTCAGGTCCGTGGTGGTAAGGTTTCTTTGCTTGTGCTTAATTTTGTGATGGTGTTACTTTATTAGTGCATAATGAGTACCGGTCATAATCATTTTTGTTAAGGCCACAAAATTTAGCTTTAGAGGTTTTCCCAATGTTAGCGAGGACTATAACTAGTGCGTAATCCTTTTGAGAATCTACAATTATATATAATTCTATTTAGTGGTAAGAATATTGTAATAGTTTCATAACTATGTGGATATAATTAGATCAACTGCTTAAAACATTGTCAACCTGGCAAAGGAAAGATTTATTGCCTCTTAAACTTAGCATGGGTATTTAATGAAAAACTTGTGAATCGGCAGTTTCGTGTTGATTGTTTAGTTTGAAGAAGATATATCTTGTGCATATGGAATTATAGACATTTTTGCATTACTTGATTTTGACTAAAGTGATTTTTTTGGAGCTTATTGTGAATAATCACGTGTTGTTTTTTCTTCCTTCAACAAACAAGCAAAGCCAGCTTAGATATTAATCAAAATGCAAAATGGCTCAGCATTGGCTAGGATATGGGCAGCAGCATTTTCAGATCTAGAGATCCAACTAACTTTGCAGATATATTACAAAACAGTAAATCACATATAGTAGCTAGAGAGTAATTTTCTCAACTAAGACAGTCATCATACATAAGTTCAAACAGTCTTATAAAAAGGGGAAGCAAGAGAACCTCGTGGAAAGCTTTCTATGCAGATTCCTCTGCCAAAGAGAGAGCCATAATCAGAAAATAATAAATTCCATTTGAGTTATAAAAAAGAAAACTCCAGCTTGCTTCATTACTTTTCTGCAAAAAACTAGCATTGAAGCAGAGAAATTGGTCAAAAGGGAAAGTTTTCAAGTGTATATTTGGAAGATGCTTCCCTGCACCTCAGATCGACTACTGTCAAGCTTTAGTAATTTTGAGTAAGTGGAAACTCTTTTTCACAGAGCTGATGATGCTATTTATATCCAAAAACAATGAGTTATCCTCTTATGATTTGGTTTCTGGCTTTCCATAGTTCTTCCAAATTTATTATCCGTCTTCCCAGATTCATGATTTTCCACTAGGCCATTGTAAAATTTAATTAAATCAACTCCTGTTATAGTATAAGAGGCAGTAAATCTGATTCCCCAACTTGCAAAGTTGATTGCTTTAATTGCAGGGCATGAGATAATACTTACATGTTGTTGGTAGTGAATTGAACAGATCAATGGGAGCCTATTGTACCAGAATTTATTTTAAATCGTGTTAACCTGTCTTGCATATAGCTTTGTATCTTTGGTAATAACTATCCTGATGGTGATTGGATTATTTGGCAGGCTGAAAAGTCTTGGAGCTTGACATGAACCTGACTTTTGCCTCTTGCTATGATATCAACTTTTGGAAGTTTGGGACTTACATCTTAATGTTTCTGTACTGTTATGTCAATGCAGAGATGAGATCTTTCTTCAGCTTCCGACTACCGGGGAAGATTAATGACGATCCTGTTTCAACCATCTATATTTTTTATTTCAGAGACTATACTTCATTATTACTTGGAAGGACAGGGTCTGCCTGCAATCTCTAATACTTCCTTGCTTTGTTTATTTCTTAAGCTAATGTGTGATTGCTTATTTTTCTTTTTAGTTCCAGACTAACTTGTTCTATGATGCTTTGCGGGTAATGACTTTATGGATTCAGATCTTTTATGCTTTTTTTACACTGGGTGTTATTTTATTAAAGTGATACTAATTTTCCATGAAGCGGTCGTGTAGTCAGCTCTGATCTGGACTGAAGGTAATTGGTTTATGCTTATCAAGAATATACCAGTTGATGTTAACCTGACACTTTTTGTTATTTGCTTATATCTGACCCTAATGAGTGTTTCCGAGTTACTATGTAGCAGGAATCAAACCAACATGGTGTATGGAGAAACATGGATGAATTGAATTGATTTTTTTTTCATACTATATTACTTTTAAATTGTTTTCTTTTGCCACATTTTTAAAACTACGTATATGGCATTTCTTTAAGAGAACCTAGTGAACTTTCAATTTTAGCGCTCTGTTTGTCCGTTGGTTAATTTAGAGAGAGCTAAATGCCTTCCCAATGTCTAGATATATTCTTTACTATCCAAAAGTGTTGAGCACTTCATGTTTTACGTTGAAAGTTTTTGAAGAATACTTGTTTACTTAGAGACATCAATGGCCGGATAGTGGGTGCCTCAGTTTTTAGGTTGTGATTGATGCTTTGTAATCTGTAGGTGTGACAGTGCCTGATTTGAGCTGTAGCTACCAAATCTTGTCCTGCACCTTAGTTTGGGCTTCGCTTTTGTGCCACATGTTTGACTTAGTTTCATGCACTCTGCTAAAATGCATATTATTTGTTTTGATGCCACACTAAGTCATATTGTATTTTTGTTTACAGAACTTCAGTTTGAACTTGGTTGGGTCATATTTCCTTAGTTTTTTGTATCATCACATTCCTTAATTTTGGATTTTTTGCCTAATTGTGTCTTTTCCTTCTAACCGCTGATGATATTTATCCTTGCTTTGTGGTTGTTCCTTGAGGCCCTAACCAATGACATTGTAGGTGTGCTTTGTTTTTCTGGAGATAGGTGCTCAAAGTTTGTTGGTATTTCTACTGCCAGCATTTGCTACCTGAGCAATGTTTTACAATCAAGGAACCAAACTATGTGAGATTTTTTGGTGTCTTTGGAGTCTAAGTTTCCTATAAGCAAAATGATGTGTCATTGTTGTGTATGGAATAGTTGCTATGGGAACATGGATATATTTTTTGTTTCTCAACTTTAGTGATAGGGAAAGATCATTCACTTAGTACAATGCAAATAGTGACAACCTACGCTTTGGGTGTTTGGCAATAACATGAACATTACTTCTCGTGGTCTTCCTAATTTATACGTGTGCTGTAATCTGTGGATATATTTGTGCAACTTGGAAATGGCGAAACAAGACTAGGAGGAACAAGGATGGTTAGAGGCAGTTTATTTTGGTTTTATTAATGTGTCAATCAAATAGCACTAGCTTGGTGCGTTCGCCTCGAAAGACAGGATTCCTGGTAATGGGTTGGCTGGTTTATATTCCACTTATGAAACTGTGGTTGTTCGTAAAGAAATCTCAACTTGTACTCTAGTATCATATGACTTTTCTGTGATCTACCTTCTTTTGCATACCACTTTTTTCTATGCCAGTGAACTTGACGATTCCAGAAAGGAAATGATACTGTGGTTCTTGTGCTCCTTGTTTCTTCTCTAGCCGAGTGATGGGTGGGGTCTGTTCATATAGGTATGTCGATTGCCTGCCTTTTACGTTGGTAGACTTGTTACTTGCAAGGCCTTTTCTGTCTGATAACCAACGGGTCTGTCATAAAATCGCATCATATTTGCAAAAATCGGAACTTGCATTTAATATTTTCTCCGATATGTTTGAAGATCCATCGTTATAGATTCTTTCCCAGGGCAAATTTGTTGAAAAAATTACTTGGATAATTTATAAATTGTGATTTTTTTCGTCCTATTTGTGCTGTCCCTCAATGTGAAACCTGTAAACTGGCTTTTGGTGCTGTAGTTTTTTTAAAAAAAAACTATGGAGCTCTAATGTGTCACTATTATTTTTGGCTTGGTAGTTCATTACATTTGCTATGCATTGCTAAATAATCCCCATAAACTCCAAAAATATATTCAAGTGAACGTGATTTGAAATTGAAGATAATTATGTACATTCTCATTAGTATGTAGGATCAGATTTGAGTAGGTATTTGACGGGGGCTAATAATAGGGGTCTTGCACTGACCCACTTATATGTATACGTTTTTTTTAATATAACTATACATGATTTTCCTATCATTAGATAAAATTAAAAATTTTATCCTTTTTCTAGTATAAAACTCAAAAAATATGTTTTAGAATTTTGAATTAAAAGTTTTTTCATGGACGAATTGCAGAACCAAAGGATATTTTTTTGAAGGAGAATGGCTTATTTATTGTAACATGTAGTAAAAGTTTAGGTGCCCCCAAAATTAAAATTGAAAAAAATTGGATATTTGATTTATTCCCCTTCCCCCAATTTTTTGAAAGTTCCCTTCACATGAAAAATCCGGAGATAAAAAGTTTCACTTGCGCATCTAAATCATGGTTGTATGAATCGGAATCGGAATCGGTTTTTCCAGGGAGTCGGAATCGGAATCGGAATCGGTCTGAATCGGCCAAGAATCGGTTCAGTTGAATCGGTCCAAATTAATTTAATCGGTCATATATAATAATTTGACAATTTATAATATAAATATATTAAAATTGGGTATTGATGTTATTTTGATATTATTCTGTCTATTATAGTTTCTGATATTTTTAAATATTTTTTAAGATTTTTTTAAATTATTTAGAATTAATTATTATTTTTAACTCGAGTTAGACTCGAGTCAACTTTTAATTACGAAAATGCCACTCTTTACCCCGCCGCCGCCGCCGCCGGCCCGGTCGGCGGCGAGTCTCGCGGCGGCAATGTCGGAGGATGTCGGCAGCCCGGTCGGACGAACAGTCAGCGGCCTGCAGCCGGCGGCGAGGCGGCCCGGAGCGGCGGCGAGTCGCGGCGATTCGTGCGTCACAGCCCGATTCGGTCCGGCCACACTTCGGCGGCGACGTTGCGAGGTCGGCGGCGACGTCGGTAGCCCGGTCGGCGGCGAGCCCGGAGTCGGGGAGCACGGCGGAGGGCGGAAACGGCGGCGGCGGCGGGCGGACGGGCAGCGGCGGCGCGGGGAGCGGGGTTGATTTTAGGTTTTTAAAATCAAAATTACCATTTTACCCATGCTTAAATAATTTAATAAAAATCATACCTAGGGTATTTTAGTAATTTCATTAAAAAAATCGATTCCGATTTAAATCGGCCGATTCCGATTCCGAGTTAAATCGGTCGGAATCGGCCGAACTCGGCCGATTCCAAGGCCGATTCGGGGCCGACCGAGTCGGCCCTGAAATCGGATCGGCACGATGCCGATCCGATTTAAATCGGCCGATTCCTGCAACAGAGATCTAAATCATCTAAAACATATTGCAGAAAAAAAGGGAGGAAAATATTTTTTCTGGAAATCACAATTTGTTTCATGTCATTGCTTTACTTCCATGCAATGGGAAAAAATGTCCCATTCCTCTTTACTTCATTTCATCCAATTCAAACATGGAACTTAATACTGTGAGTGTTAAATTTGTTTTCTTCATGTTAATGCTAGCAACTTCTTCCTGCTTCCTTAGAGGTATGACTGTCATTATTCAATCATTTCTGAGTGTTACATTTGTTTGCTTCGGGAAAAAAGCCGTCCTTATTCAATTAATCAGGCAGCCGACCCTCCGAGTATCAACTCCTATAAATATATAGACTTCAAAATTCGATGTACCATATGTGGAGGTGATTGGTTAAGCAGCTTATTTGGACTTTCATGCACTCATCATGGCCTTAAATCAATCTTTGAATCGGTGTCATCGAACAGTCACCGATGCCATTATCTTTCTCATGTATGGCTAATAGCTAATGAAAGTATGATCTTCAATCTCCATCTCTTTGATTTTTGGGTTTTCTGCATGCAGGGAACTTGACCTTGCTTGAGAATTTTAATCTAGAAAAAAAGGTCTTAGGTTTATATGCTTGTACCACAAGAAATGAACCTACACTTAGTTCCTTGGTTAGCCGGGGTGGCGGATGGCGGTGGCGGGGGCAGGGGCGGCGGTCGGGGGTGGCGGGCAGGTGCAGGGGGCGGGAGGGGTTGGATCTGCGGTGGTGGAGGGGGCCGCCGGCGAGGGGTGATGGCTTGGGGAGGTCCGGCGGGGTTCGGCCGCATGGGCCGCGACGGGGCTCGGCCGGCCGGTAGGGGCGGGCGGCGGACTGTGGCGGGGGGGGGTTTGGCAAAGTGATCAGGGCCGTTGGATCGGGGGGTTTGGCAAGTGATCTGGGCCGTTGGATCGCGATCCAACGGCCCTGATTTGTAGGCATGGTGCGCTGCCAAAAGATGGCAGCGCACCATAGCATTTCTCGTGTATATATATATATGTATATATATATATATATATATATATATATATATAAATCTGCCACATCAGATTACATATATGTATCAGGCCTTTGAAAATACACTACGTATCATAAATCTGGTGAGTATCGGACCATTATGTAATAGATCATAAATAATATATGTAAGAATAATATTTTATTAAAAATATTGAATAAAATATCGATTTTAACATCAAAAAATATTAACTTAAATTTTGTGTAATTAATGAATGAAATAATAGTACTCACACACCTGCATCTACAAGATGTTCTCTTATGTGTTAGGATTATAAAAACAAAAAATTAACAACTACAAGTACAACACGATTAAATATCCATAATACTTAAAGTTCAAATTACATAATGCGTAATCAATCTTAAACTGGATAGAATACTCCCTTTATATCATGACAATTAACATGATTTTAGTGTAACAATATGAGAGGATAAAAAACAAAAGAATTATGATAGGAAGAAGAGAAGGACTACATCTGTTTTTATTTTTTTATGGTAAAACATAAAAAATAATAAAATTCATCTCGATATTGATAAAAGAAGTGTGTAAACAAGAGATTTAATCATCTTTTAAATTTGTATGGGTTTTTCTAGTATCGTTAAATTTTAAAAATAGTAGGAAATAGAGAAAATATCATGATTGATGGATTTAGGGCTGTTTAAAGCTCAATTAAATTTGATGTAACTGGATAATCAATTAAAAAAATTCGATTCAAAATTTAACTTATATAAAACAGGTGAGTACCGGTTTAACTCGGCTTAATTTGAAATTTAATTCTTTGTAGAAGTAATTAAATTTTTTATCATATTTATTTTAAAATTTTTTATATAAATTTAATTAAATCATAAAAGTACTGACATATGATTAAACATCCGACGAGCATTCCCAAATTGAATGTATTCATGATGTTGAGCCGCCGGCTATATCAACACGTGGTTGGAATCGCTCGCATAGCCGGCGGCCACGTGTAAAACGAACGACATTGCCGAGGCCAATATCGTCATTCTGCTGAATTAATGGACCACGTGTGACGTGTTAAACCGGTGGGCCCCCACAGCTTCACGTAATGTGAATGGCATCACCCTGGTGTCATTATCATTCTACGAATTTTCCATGAAATATCATTAAATTATATAATCCCTGAAAAAAAAGAAAATTAAAATATACGTATGAAAATATAATTACCCTCATTTTAAAGTAGAATATATAAGAATTAGACATGTTTAATTATACATAAAAAATGCAGGGAAACATGGGAGGAAGAAGGAGAGGGAGGCATGAGTTTGTCATGTGCAGGCTACCATTTTGGAACACTTGCTTTCGACTTTTTCTAAGCTTGAAAAAATATGTTCATGGCCTTCCAACCTCAAAAGTATGAAACCGACTCAGTGTGAACGTATGCACCACGTGAGAAGACTCTGCCCATTAGAAACAGATCTGGAATTCCCCTAGAATGTATATATATTTATATATATATGTGCCCATTTCTCTTGAGGGGGAAGGGATGATCTTCCCCTAGAATTAAAAGCTGAATTGGGTCGATTTGTGCGAGCTAGAATTCCGAGCGTACGAACGTTTGCAGTCCCTTGATTGCTTCTGATTGATTCCATGGCGGATCATAGTGATAATTATGGAGAAGATGAGAAATATTATATGAACTATGGCACTCATGGACTACATGGGCAGCTGCAACAGCAGCAGCAGCAGCAGCAGATTGATGATCAGTGTTCATATGGAATAATGATGCAGCCCACGTCCTCATCTTTCGCTCGGGAAAATTTCATGTAACATTTGTTAATTATAAGTACTGTATATAAATTATATTGATTGATGATTTCTAGGTAGCTGTTATTGACAACGGGTTGTTCTTATTTTGAGTGTTGGGTACTGCAGAAGCCCTAAGAACGATGGTGATCATTACAACTTGGTTGGAGGAGAAGAGATGGATGATCAGAACCCGTTTCTCTACTTAGATCAAGAACCTTACTTCGTACATGATCAGCAAATACGTATATGATCATTTCTTCATCTTCTATCTCTGCTTTTTTCTTCCTCCCCCTCTTAATGAAGAGATGATTATAAATGAACCTCATGCTGTGAGAGATTGTTGTGGCCAAGTAATGCACGAGGCCACATTAGTAAATATCTCCCGTTCAATAACCTTAGCCAATGCACATTTATTAATGCAAAATATCATCATGCTTAATGCTTCAAACAAATTAATTATGGGGGAATTGTTTGTATGGTGGATAATTCTAACTTAGACAGGTTAATTATGAAGGAATTGTTTGTACGCTAGATAATTCTAACTTAGATAGATTTTCATGTGTACAGAGAACTACTCGAGTCACATTCCACCCAGTCACAACTGTTTTTCATCTGATCTGGACATGCAGGTGGAGCCTTCTTTCGTGGTAGGAAGATGAAGATCATTGAACTGTAATACTTAAACGTTGCTAGCTTTGTCTACATATTAATCGATTTGTAAGATAAAAGTTGAGCAATATTATTCCATGCTTCCTCAGGGTGAAAGTCTGGCTTCATCGGCCAATACCGGGAAAGAGATGAGAGTTGATGTAACGGTGAATACACTTACTAATTCACCTCCTACACCATCTTTCTTCTAATGCTATATATTTGATTTCACTTTTTATTCTATGTAATGGGAACCATATTTTATATACATATATTTGAGATATTTGGTCCTCTATTTATTGTGTTTCAACAATAATATGCAGCAAGAGGTAAACATCAGAAATGACACTCCAATGAGCTCACTACGCTTGGAGCATGGTGAGGGGCCAAAAACACCAGATCCAAAGGTAATATGTTTTTATTAAATGTTAATGAATTACAAAACTACCAAGTAAAATATGGTACTAGACGAGCTTGTGAGCTAGTGATCAGATGTACTCATTTCTAATACACAGATAATGAGAAGGCTTGCACAGAACAGAAAAGCAGCAAGAAAAAGCAGACTCAGAAAAAAGGTCTGTCAAATAAATCACACCCTTTTGATGATCAATAATTAAGCTTTCTGAAAATACGGTTCTGGGTTTTATTGGACATTATGTGCTGTTGATCATGACCTTATGGCTAATATATATTTCTTCGTGACTGCACAGGCTTACGTACAGGAGCTGGAATACAGCAGGATGAAGCTAGTCCAACTAGAGCAAGAGCTTCAGACAGCCCGAGCTCAAGTAATTAGGATTTATTCTAACAAAATCAAACTGCCATATTGATCCTAGTTCTTACACATATAAATATTAACGAAATCATATAAAATCCTTCTTATTGAATTACCATTTCCTGTAATATGCAGCTTCGGCTGGCTGATCAGGAACAGGATCCTTAAACATTCTCCCTTGATCAGTGGTGTTGAAAGTAAAATATTAAATGGTTTGTTTTTCTAACTACTTGAACTTTTAGGACAAATGATTAAACTATCTCATTAACAAATAAGCATTCTTTGGGTTTATACTTGATAAACAAATGAAGAACAAACACTCTACCCGATTTGAATATTCAAGACTATTATATTGATCTACTACTATGAATACATAACCATATGAATTACTTATAAAAACATATATAATGTTAGCTAGGGACGAAATTTGCATCACTAAAGCTATATAAATCATTTTGTAGTGCATTTGAATGTTAATTTACAAACTACAAAGTACCAAGAGCTTTAAAAAAAATTGCATGCAGTGCAATGTGGAAACTAACCATGACATTTTCAGGGCATTTTCCTTAGAGGAGGAACTCAACGTCAATGTTTGGCCCCGGACATCAATGGCATTAGCTCAGGTACCTTTAAAAGCTTTCTTCACCAAAGTCATTTGCCTCATGAACAGGATGAAAATATGTTTTTTTCCTAGGGCTATAATGTACATGACATCAATTGTTGTTCGTGATCATACATCATGTTATCTAAATTTATGAGCAGACGCAAGATTGTTTGATATGGAGTGTAGAAAGTGGGAGGAGGACTGTCATCGACTATTGTTGGAGATGAGGATTGCAATGGAGAAGTCGCCGGAGGAGGAGCTTAGGGTTTTAGTGGACAAATACATTATTCACTATGAGGAGATGGCGAAGCTCAAGAGCATGGCCATCAAGTCGGACATCTTCCACATCATCTCCGGCGTATGGAGGACCCCCGTGGAGCGTTGCATCCTTTGGATGGGAGGCTTTCGCCCCTCCAACCTCATCAAGGTACTTCTTCTATATATATATAATCAAATTTTTAGCCACACCTCTTACCTTCACGAAACTTTAAAAATTATCCTAATTATGAACTAAAAATTTATCATATATATATATTCCGTTTTAATCATTGTGTGCAATTTTTATTATAGATAAACTCTGGTTGCATAATAAGATAGATTATAATAATCTAATATATTAGATTTAGATTCTGATTTTAAAGATAAATGCTCGTTGAATGAAAAAGTATACTATCATAATTTGATTTATCATTGTTTTTTTAATTTTTATTGTATTTTGGTCGAAATCACAGGCTAGTTGTATTTTACATGAATGTTAAAGGATATTTCCCATAGGTTCAAGTGTTACTTATAGCTAGCTGGAGATTAACATTATAATATTAATGGCGATGATAATGCATGAATGGTGCTTCAATGCTGTAGATTGTGTTGAAGACCAATGACAATTTCAGAGAGGCATTGAGTCAGAAGCAGATGACAACACTGTATGAGCTACAAGGGTCGGTGCAAGAGACGGAGACGAGGATAAACCAAGGGGTAGAGGCGCTCTACCAATTTCTCTCCAATGGCATCGCCTCTGATGCGTTAATAGCAAGGAGTAGTCTCTCCATTGACAAGGCCAAGTACATGGACCAAATGGCGGTTGCCATGAACAAGCTCTCAGCCCTCGAAGGTTATGTTACTCAGGTATACGTTAATAATAAATCAGTTTTTAGTAATTACTTTTCACCTCATCTAATTTACGCGGGCTAAAAATAATTAATCATTTGACACAAAATTAATTATGCTGCGAATTACGCCTGGTGAGTTTGGACTACATACATAGATAATGATGATGAACATATATTGATATTCCCAAGATTAACAATCCTATTACATTAATCCAATTATGTTATACTCAAAGCTAGCATGCATAGTAATACAGTGTCATATGTTTAAAAGAAATATACTCAAGGAATAGTAATTGGAGATAAACGCATGGTATGTATACAGGCAGAGAAGTTGAGGCAAAAGACAGTCCATTGGCTGAATCAGATACTTTCCACACACCAAGCTGCGAGGTTCTTCGTTGCCATCTCCGACTACATCTATACGCTGCGCCATCTTAGCTCTTTATGGCTCCTTGCTCGCTCAAGCTCTTCTTCTCAGGTACAATAATTAAGCAAAACTGGATTCAAGGTGAAGAGTAGTAGCATGTTAAGGAACAAGCTTGTATTGACAATGTCATCGTCGGAAATCCAGTGTTGTTCCTTCTCTTTTCATGACTTAGATATGATCTGTGAAGATGGTTTTACCTGGCAATTCCTTGTTGAGTGATTGAATTAAATTAAATAATTTTACTTACCACGTAATTAGTGTTGGGATTAACCACCTAAATCTTCATTTTAACACATAATTGATGAGAAATATCAATTAAAATAGACACACCAATTTAACCTAAAAAGAAATATCTTTCAATATTGAGAAAATCAATTTTACGTGAAAAACTACAAATATAGGGGGAAACCACGGGGTAGATAACGAGATCAAATTCACTATATCAAAAATTCCCTCAATACCAATTTATAAATGAAGAGAATAATGGAAAAATATCACCGATTAAAAACTTAGTAAAGTTATTATTGACGATCATAAGCGAATCTCAACAAAATATTCATATTTTTTCAATCTACATAATTTTTCATTTCTCCCCTTGTCGCCCTTTTTCTCCACACTACAAAAGAAAAGCGTCTGTCATTACTTTTTATCTCTCTCACAACGCGAAACGTGTTTCTAAAAAAAGGTTGGTTTTTATCTCAAAATAAGGTTATTATTTCATGTATTTATGGGAGAAGGACAATCCAACAATCCTCCCCTTCCTGACTCCATGAAATACTTATAGCTGGCATGGGAAGCTCCATCTATCCATTCCTTCAGTAAACATGTTTCTCCTTTGATACAACTTTAGTCATCATGCTTGAAATAATTCTTTCAATATGAATTTTTGTAAAATCAAGAGATTTAATTTTCGACATATCTCTTATCCAATGATATCTCACATCAATGTGTTTGCTCCTTTAATGAAAATTTGAATTCTTACTCAGGTAAATTTCACTCTGTCTATCATAGTGGATAATGTATCTCTCATATTTAACACTGATTTCATTCAAAAATATCTTCGTCCATAACATCTCTTTGCAAGCTTATGTAGTAATAATAAATTCGTCCACAACACTGAGTTCATTTTATTTTTATATATAGTAGATCGTAAAATTAGTGTTAAGCTGTTTACCGCGTTAGGACGTGTTATGGGGCAGTTTGGGTGGGTTGCTAGTTATAGAACATGTCATTATGATGTTTTGGTGTTGTTTTATTTTACGGGACTTTTTCCGATTTTATGGATTTTTTAAGGATTTTCTACGACTTAGTTATTATTCTGACTCGAGCCAGAAACTAGTCAAGTAATAATTACGAGTTTACCATCGAGCCTTATCATTCCACGCCCCCCCCCCCTCGACTTCTTCTTCTCCAAACCCTGCCGCGCCGTCCCTTGTTCTTGTTGCCACTGCCCGGCTGACCATCGATGTCACCACGTGCCACCTCGAGTGCTCCTGGCCACTGCCCAACCTCTACAACGTGAGGAAGCCGCACCCTTACGTTGTGCTTCCGTCGATGATCGTGCTGCCGGCGACCGTTGCCACCACAATCGGGTGGTCGCCTCGACACCCTCGACCCTCCAGCGAGCTTCGCTGACCAAATTGGAACCTATTGGAGCCCAGGCTGGCTAGATTTAGTCACCCATCACCGCCGCCCTTGTTTTAGCCATTTTTCGGTGAGTGGCCACCCCCACCGACTGTTTAGACACCATAGATACCTCGGGCTCGCCGAGCCGGTTCTAACAGTACCCAATATGACCACTATCCGGCCAGTAGACGTTGCTAGTGATTGCCGCTGGAAAATCGCCGAAAAGCTACTGGAAAATCATTGAAGCTGCCGAAAAACCGTCGAAACCTGCCGAAAAACCAGATTCGCTGGAATTCCGGATCTTTTGCGGAGCTCATCCAGTCGAACCCGATCGAACTTTGGACACCGATGAGCGCCGAATTCAAGCTTCAAGACATGCAACTAAATCCTAGCTGTCGTTGATTGTCGATGACGAGAGGTATAATTACCTCAAAGTTAGTTATTTAAAATTGATGATTATTAGCACAACATGATAGGATTGATTGATTGCCATGATAAAAGTCTAAGCGTGAAAGAAGTAATGATATGCATGATATGATTGGTAATGGATAAATGTTGGTGATCTAAGTAGGTGAATTAACCTAAGCATGCTAATTAACTGTAACGTAACTTAGAAAGATATAATAAAATCAGTGTGAATAGAATTATCTAGGGATATTTTGTTGATGATTATTTAATGGATGATGATTGTGTTGTGTGTGATGTTCATTGAGTTTGATGCATCATTTAGTTAGTGGGCATTAGTATTTAGTTTTGATGTGTAGGTACGGAGTAGGAGCTCGCCGCTTAGGCGCGATGACACGCTTGGAGCTTCTACCAAGTTCATTTAGGACTTGTCTCTGTTTTATTCTCTATTCTATTGTATGTTTGTTTTATTGCCTGTAGGACAAGTTAAGTGATGTTTTATCGGATCCCACTTAACTCGGGTCATTTAGCCGAACAGTTTTCCGGATTCATAAACCCTCGAAGATGAGATCCCTCGAGGGTGATTTCGAAAACAAGATCCACCACAAATTGCCTTCGGGCCTATTATATGAATCCCTACCGAGACATATATATATATAGTTTACGTTTTCAGTGAGACGAGAGATGACAAAACCGACTGCACGTACCATGAGCGGATGTCGTGACAGTCAAAGCGGGCTCTGGATTAGTGAACAGACTGTTCCATTCCCGAGGGATCTTGACAACTCCGTGTTTGAGTTCCTCACACCCGGAGAATGTGGGGGTTTACAGGTACTATTAAGTACAACGCATGTCCGGACTTGTGGTTCAAAGGGTACTAAAGGTGAGTGCCTGAGAGTACTCGGCCTTCGTACTCAAGGCCAGGAGAATTATGGAGGTAAAGAGAGGGTTTAAGATATGCATGTCACCCCGAAGGACTAGAGAAAAATGAAATGAGAAAAATGCCGAGAGAGGCATCAGCAAAGCAGATAGTTCGGGATGTTACCGAGTCTACAGCCCAGTGGCTTCTCAATAGGTGCCCTTCAGAGTGTTCACGAGGAGTAAATGATTGTTTTCTTTCATATGAAAGTTTGCTCTCATAGCCAGTTTGTTATAGTTATATTTTAGACCAGTAACGCTTGCTACTGACGTTTTTATACTATATGAGGTGACAATCACGAGTTGGATGTGTCAGCCTGGATGGAGGAGCATTGATGTCGCTTGCACACACGTCAGTTGATAGAGTGGTTAATATTTTATTTATGATGTTATTACATTGAGAATGATATGATTAAATCTTGAGACATGATGATGTGATAATATTGAATGCCAAGACATGATGACCTAATGTGAAACTTGAATAGATTGCACAGGTGGGCTGAGACCCAAACTTTAGAATGAGTGCACAGTAGATTAGATTTTGAGTGAATGAAATTGTTGATATATAAATATATATTTGCATATGATGATTTTTGACAGGGTGGCCCCTAACTGCACTTTTAGGGGAAACTCTGTTTGTTTTATGTTTAGAATTCTTATTGATTTATTGTAATTGTTGTTGGCGTGTAATTTAGTTTGTATATCATCCATCTAGTATCATATTAGGATTTTGAGCATTCATCTATGTATGGCGAGTTGTATCTTCATCTTAAGATGCTAAGATTAGACCCGCACATGTTAGGTTTGGGTTAGTCGATCTAACCAGGGCCTGTAATATGCCGGTTCGATTTACGAGCGTGAACCAGATTTGGGGTATTACAACAGCATTACTCATAAAGGTCACCAATATTTCCTAGCTGACTGGCAATGTACTGAGGAGCAAGATAGCTTGCTTCTCATCTAAAGCCATCTTCATCTTGGTAAGTTGAGTAATAATACTCTTTATCATATTGAGATGCCCACTTATATCACTTCTATCCTTATACCTCAAGTTTACTAATTTCCTTATCAAAAAGATATTGTTGCCATCAGTATTCCTCTCATAAACTTCTTGGAGTTTATCTCATATAGCTTTTGAAGATGTCAATTCAGAAATACGATGATATACAACTTCATCTACCCATTATCTCAAACAGGTCATAATCTTCTTATCTAATTTATTCTAGTCTTTATTAATCACCTCTGCCAGTTTGTGACCAATGATAGGTTCATACAAATCCTTGGAATATAGATGATCAATCATTTCCCCTTTCCAATAGTGTAAGTTACTCGGCCCTTTAAGAGATATTATCTTAACATGCTTTTCATCAGTGATCTTATTAAAATATAAATCGCAAACAAACCAACTAGGTTCTTAGAAATTTTGTCAAACACCTAACGGACAGAAAATATCCACAATCCAAAATTATCCACAACTAAGCAACTAGCTCTAATACCACTTGTTAGGATTAACCAAACACTTAAATCCTCATTTCAACACATAATTGATGAGAAATACCAATTAAAATAAACACACCAATTTAACCGGTAAAGAAAAACCTTCCAATATAGACAAAACTAATTTTACGGGTAAAACTCCAAATCAAAGAAAAAACTACGAGGCAGATAGCCAGATCAAACTCATTATATCACTAAATTCACATTTCTCCGGTCGACACAATTTTCCCTCTTCTCCCCTTGTCGCCTTTTTTCTTCACACCCAAGAAGAAAAGCATCTGTCGTTACTTTTTATCTCCCTCGTAATGCGAAATGCGTTTTCTAGAAAAAACTTAGTTTTTTCTCAAAATAGGATTAATATTTTATGTATTTACGGAGGAAGGATTACCCAACATGTAGCATAATAGAGTCGTAGATGTTCCTTTGAAGAAAAATATCATTGTGTATAAATTTAATTTAATGTTCCAAAGAATCTCCCATCCAACATTCACGTCGTACAGGGTGATCCAATGTTTCTCGTAACTACATTCAATAATATTCATGAGCACTGATTTAATTCAATTCTCCTAAATGAAGTATTTAAAAACTACATCCAACACTCTAGGAATTAAGAAAGAAAGATAGTACGATGCTAGATTTTCTTCTCAATCAATGCATTTATTTAGGTGTATATTACACTTCCACATTGCACTGTGAAAATTTCAAATATAGACACTACCATATGTTCAATGAAAAAATATGTGCATTAACTTAATAAGTTACATCTTATTTAGTTTAGGTTGGACATGCAATATTATGTTTTGGTATCCTCCAAGCAGGATGGAAATTTTCATTGTTAGAATTAAATAATGATAAGTTTTTATCATTAATTTTGTTAGGCCCTTTGGGCACCCAAAAAGGATTTATAATAAGTGTCACAGACTTTTTTACTCTAAAAGTTAATTCACAGAATAAGACTCTCTCGTTAACTTATATATAAGTTATCAACACCCTCTATACCCTCTAATGTGAGATAAACTCAATAACTCCCTTTTACAGATCGAGCAATCCCAAAATTATCATCGTCTAACAAACTTCTCTTAAATCAGACGGCATCTTCACATATCGAGTGATTTTGAAATCATCATCGTCTGACAAACTTTCCTTAATCAGACAACATTTACATTGTAAACTCTTCAAATTATGATCGTAAATTGGCTCTAAGACCACTCTTGGGCCCCCAAAAGAAAGAATAAGGTTTTCCTATTAACTTATATACAAATCACCTAATACCCTCTACAAACGATATTGGGTAAACCTAACAAATTTCTTCACCTTTGTCTAAAAAATATAATGTACAATGTACATAATATATAGATAAAAAAATTTGCTCCTCCGAACCCACCGCAAAAACAAAACATTTGCCGTTTGGATACATAAAAACATCAGCTGTTGGTTACGCTTCTTTCTTTTATATTTGTTTTCGTTTTCGTTCCCTTTTCGCCACTCATCTCCTCCACAAGTCTACCGCTGTCTCCTCTTCTGTTACCCTGTCATTCAGGACACAACAGCTGAAACGGCCAATGACATCGATGGTGACCAAGGCGGTGGGAACTTTGACGAAGACCCATAGGGGAGTTGGAGAGGGAGGTGTTGGTGCCCATACTAAGGATCTTGATCGCCACCTGCAAGTGGAACATCACCATGTTTGGTGAACACTGAAGAAAAGATGCCATGAGCGGTCTGGCCAGATGCTCCATCGAAGCAAATCCTACCATGCATGCTTAATTTGTTATGGCAGCCACTAACAGGCCTCGGTAATTGCCTTTGGGTACCTTAGAGGTTTGTCAAGTCTGCGATTACCTCCACATTCAGATCATATTGTTGATAAGGGAGTTGTGGGAGTCGGGGAGGAAAATTGCACCGACGATTACAAAAATAAAAGCTTACTGATATTTTTTATTAAAAACATGCAAGCAACAAGCTTGAAACTTGTTGAATCCTCCTTTGAATCTAAACAATCATTCATTTTAAAGCAAAAAACGAATAAATCAAATTGGAAACAATCAAACCATTCACAAATATAGAA
The DNA here is from genome assembly GCA_033002965.1 of Piper betle. Taxonomy (NCBI): domain Eukaryota; kingdom Viridiplantae; phylum Streptophyta; class Magnoliopsida; order Piperales; family Piperaceae; genus Piper; species Piper betle. The sequence continues at coordinate 51,123 of JAURVB010013103.1, read as the reverse complement.
TCGTTTGCAAATTACGAAGTAGAAAAAGAAATTAAACAGCAAACTGGCCGAACGACTGGCCAGGAGTGGGAAAGTTGTTGGAGGAGGGGACAGTTCAAGTGCACTCCTCGGCCTCGTTAATCAACCAGCGAGGTAGAACCCCTAACCGACCAAAGCCAAAGCCAAACATAAACCCACCACGAAAGGTAAAAATGAAGTTCCACGTCCAACGCCTTCTTCAACCCAACACTAAACAAGATGGAGACTTTGGAACGGCCTCTCGCAAAAATGAGTTTGAAGACAAAGCTGCATATATTATTATTTCATGGTTCGTAACATACTTGAATGAGGATTTTTATGAATAAGGAAAATTTTTAGCCTGATCAGGTAGAGATGCATGCCATGTGGCGCAACCAATGCAAAGTGTCTCGAAAATTTTCCATAATTAATGATAAAAAATGGAAAATCATAACATTCAAGACCTCATCATATCTCATCATATGTAGAAGAAAACAAAAACATTCTGATAGATCAAGGTGCATGAATGGAGAGAGACCCAGGAGCTGGAAATGTTAGTTTTTGCCTCTTGGTATGGAAACTGTGACATGGTAAGAACAAAGATGATAAAGTACAAGAGCTAAGGTAGGCACACCACTAAAAGATCAAGATTGAGACATTTAACTGAACTTTCATAATTCTTAAAGTGATGTATCGAATTCGTTCATTGTTGAGTTGAAATGATGGATCGGAATGATGAAGTTAGGTGTCAATCAAATCACAAAGACCCAATAGCCATAGCGACTCGTCATAGCTAACCAACCCGGTTAGACTTAATAGCCAAAAGTCATCAAGTCAACGACGCACGCTAAATTTAAAAAGAAAAACTCATATTATAATAACATTGTGAATAGATTAACAGAATTTATTTGCTTAACATAACAAGTGGAGATATGAACCCAATATGGCAAATTCCTTCGAACTTTGCACTTGTGTTCTATGGCAAAGGTTGGTGCATTGACTTGTCGAAAACACATAGCTGACCCACTTTTTTTCTTGGTTAAATGAGAAGGTTCAAAGCATTCGATTCGAACGATACATAATGTCAAGCATGTGCTCGAGAGGAGCAGAAACGGCCATAGAAGTCTGCATGGACTGTCAAGCACCTTTGAAAGAGCAAGTCTTTGCTTGTGGGAAATAACAAACATGCCAAGGCTCTATTTTCTGGTCTTGGCCTTGCCTGCTGAAAAAAGGGAAGAAATCCTTTTCTTTTACAGGCGCCATCTTTATTAAGTAAAAACGAAACTTTCCTTGGTCCTCTGGAGGGAAACTAGTGGATAAGTCGAAGAAGGCGGCTAAAGAGAGGGCCGTGTTAATTTCTTAGTTTCTTGTTGGTGTCTTCTTCCGAGGTTCAATGGAAGATAGCAGTAGTAATAAGCTGGAAGGGCAGCATCAAATAGTTACAGATGACCAGCAGCAACAACAGCAGCAGCAACAGCAGCTTAACTTGTATGGGAATGTGACGCAGCCTTCTTCTTTGCCTCCGGCTGCTGAAAACTTAATGTAAGTGCATGACCCAAGTAGGCAGATTGATGATTTTGCATTGGTTTGTGACGGTTCTTCCTTGATTTGGGAATTTGCAGGGGCGAGGAGGATGATGTCTGCGATATTCTGGACGAGCTGGATGATGCATTTCTCCTGTTCTTGAATCAAGACCTTTCATTTGTGCATGAGCAAAGAGGTGCTGTTCATTTCCTCATCTTCTGTTCGAAACATGATTTATCTATCAAAAAGAATAGAGAATTAATGTCTTCAGAAAAAAACCATTACATCAAGAAGCACAAATTGATCTTCTGGCTGCAATATAACTCTCCACGTGAGCGTTTAGGAATCTTTAACATGCTAATTGAAAAACAGAATTCACAACCTGTCCTACTTTTCATAACAAAGAAATATAGCGAATCTAAGGAAACAAAATTCACAAGCTGTCCTATTGTTTTTTTAGGTTTGTTTTAGTAGTAATACTGCTTTGGAGAAGACTGTGTTTGTTGATGTCTTTCAGGTTTTCACATTTTGTGCAGATAACCTGGCTACTAGTTCTCCAATACCCAACAATTTCTCGTCTCAGCCAATGATTAATGTTGAGCTTTCTTCCAGTGTAAGAAGATATATACACTGCAGTTTTACTATGCTTTCGTGATTTGCATGATCGATGTTGAAGTTCTTCAATGCTCCTTCAGGGCTCAAGCGTGGCTGCATCTTCCAATACTTGCTCTGAGTGGTCTATATCTCCGAATATGCAGCTAGACAACCCCAGAATTGAGCCTGCTTTTAGACAAGATAATGAAGGTGGAGTCAAGGTGAACAACATGATCTTTATCCATATGAATTTACCCCCTACTCCATCTCTCCCTATCTGCTGATTATTTTTCCTAATTATCAATTGATAGCAAGAGGAGAACAGAAAATATCCAATGGCATTTAGTCCAAAGAATGAGGGATCAAAACCGCCAGACCCAAAGGTAATTATTCTTAATTAAAGAATTCTCTGTTGTTGTCTTCATTTTTTCATAAGAATCTATCAGGGAGCTTGCTAGCTTTCATTTCTGGCATTCAGACGCTGAAAAGGCTTGCACAAAACAGAGAAGCATCTAGAAAAAGCAGACTAAGAAAAAAGGTGAGTCAAACAAATGACAACAGAATTTTTCGAACACCATTTTAACATTTGTTGAGAAATTTCCATGTATCTACTTGTTGATAACCTTCTTTATTTTATGAGCTGCACAGGCTTATGTTCAGGAGCTGGAATCCAGTAAGATGAAGCTGATTCAGCTGGAACAAGAGCTTCAAACTGCGAAAGCTCAAGTTAGACTTTTTCTTTATTATCTCACCTCTCCCAATTTGCTAGATAAATTCTTGGCCAACTAGTAACTAAACTTGCAGACAAGAACATAAACTCGCACCAGATTCAAACCAAAAGTGGTATAAGAAATTTAGATCACCCATCTGAACAAAAAGCTAAATGCTTTCTCAACCTATAAATCCTGCAAAAATTTAAGCTCCATTTAGTAGACCTTTATTACTTGATGAGAGTGATTACTAGCTCATAACGCACAGACCAACTTGTTATATAATTTCTTTATTGCATCAATTACAGGCCATTTCTTTAGGAGGAGAGGCCGTAGCCAAACAGGGCATGCCACCCAGCATCAATAGCATGATTGTTCGAGGTACCCATATAACTCCATGATCAATTTGCTATTGACAATTACAAGATCATGCTAGGCTCGTTGAATTTCTTATGTTTAAATAAATATGACATTGAACATGCATTGACAAGCAGATGCGACAATGTTCGACATTGAGCACAGAAGATGGCAGGATGAGCACCACCAGAGGATGTGCAAGCTGAGGGCAGGGATGGAAGAGAGGTTACCCGACAAGGAGTTGACGGTTTTAGTGGACAACTTCCTGGGTCATTACTGCATGATGTTGAACCACAAGAGGTTGTTCCTCAAGTACGATGTCTTCCACTTTGTCTCCGGCATGTGGAGGACGCCTGCTGAGCGTGGCTTGCTGTGGATGGGTGGCTGCCGGCCCTCAGGAATCATCAAGGTGCAACTCTGTTTACGTAATAATATCACAATGATCTAATCAAAAATCAATTAGCCTTCTTTTCTTCTTATACAACTAGTATGGCATTTAATTACTTACTCATCTGATTCTTCCTGTTCTTCTCAACTAATAGGAGTAATTTTATGAAACTATTGAAAATAAGCTATTTGTCTTCGAAAGTAAGTCATTTATATTCCTAGTGTTTAGTGGTGACTATGGATATATGATGATGAAAATGAATAGATAGTGTTGAGCCACCTAGAGCCATTGAACGATCAGCAAATAATGGCAATATGCAAGCTGCAGCACTCGATGGAGAAGGAAGAAGCGGCACTAAGCCAGGATCTGGACTCACTATACCGGTTCCTTAACAGCACTATTGCCTCCAACACTCCTGTCTACCCCTCCGATATGGCCAACAATCCAGCCCACATGGTTCTAGCCATGAACAAGCTTTCCACTCTTGAAGGTTTCATTAGGCAGGTATGCACGTGTGTATGCATTCAACTCATCTATCTTATTGTCTTCTCTTATTTATCCTTACTAAAAATAATCCTTTATCACATGCCATTAGTATGAACTACTTGATTATTTTGTCCTGGTCGAATTTATGATTGATTTATGTATTTGATGACCTTACTGAAGTGCATGTACTTTCTGCTTCAAATTAAGCACCGGATATTATAATAAGAATATTCCAGCTAAAGAAACTTTTATGCTAACTTCCAGGCTCCTGTGGACAGTAAGCATCTATAACAGTAATCAAGTTGATCAATTACCAAATAGATCAATACGAAGTCAAGTTAGTTCATGACTGAACTGTGGTACTTATATCACACAAATTATGATTCTACCACAAATTGTTGACTTTACCTAGCTAGCTATTTACAGAATTTTCTATTGCAGATATTGAAGCCTATGATATCCCAGACATATCCAACGTAGCACAACAATTATGTCTTACTCACTTTAACATGTATATAAAACTACTGGTGTGATGAAAAACAGAAAATATCTTACAGGCAGACAACTTGAGGCAATACTCAATCCGCCGGATTTACCAGATACTAACCACACGCCAGGCAGCCAGGTGCTTCATTGGCATATTCGATCACTACCAGAGGCTCCGTGCGGTTAGTTCTCTTTGGCAGATCGGTACCGAAAACAGGAATAAACAAACTGGATGAAAGATAACAAAAAACACATATGTAAATTGAAAGTGGAAAAAGAAATAGATATTAAAGTGTTTCTTGTCTTGTCTTTTTGGGAAAAAAGAAATAGATATAGAAGTGTTTCTTTTTTGTCTTTTTTTGGTTTTCTTGATTATTTCTATTCATGTTTTTAATGAGATCATTTACTATAGCCAAGCTCATCCTGATATTGAGGACATCCGGGCATAGTTCATAGTAGATTACAGCAACAAGTATTTCTCTTCTTTTTACAATCTAAATATATCCTCATCAGGAATTGGGATCAGACACATGGTTTCCATTTCATCACTCCACACAATCATAAGGGTAATTTGTTAAAATCCATGTCTTTACAAATAATCACCATCCAAGTTTTTTTCTGCTCTACCTCATATTCTCTTCCGCAAATAATCACCATCCAAGTTTTTTTCTGCTCTACCTCATATTCTCTTACGCAATATACAAAGTCACAGGCCAAATCTCTATATACAAGGGCATTAAAAGTCTCCATTGCAAATGTCGGATTTATCACGAAACTACATGGCACCACTCCTAAATTATCCTCTTATAATTCCATACCTTTGTCAATTATTGTGAATGATGCACTAAAATTAAAACCCCCAAACAAGATCGACCACTTTAATCACACTCTCACATAAAGCCACATTTTGAATATTACCTAAATTAAACAAGGTTAATATAAAGCCACATTTTGAACATTACCCATATGAAACAAGATTTAATATAAAGCCACACTTTGAACATTACCTATATGAAACAAGGTAAATACAAAGCCACATTTTGAACATTACCTATATGAAACAAGGTATAATATAAAGCCACATTTTGAACATCACCAACATGAAACAAGGTTAATGCAAAGCCACATTTTGAACCTTACCTATATGAAATAAGGTCTAATATGAAGCCACATTTTGAACATTACTAATATGAAACAAGTTTAGTAGAAAGGCACATTTTGAAAATTACCTATATGAAACAACATTAATATAAAGTCCATTTTGAACATTACCTGTAAGAAACAAGGTTTAATATTGTAATTTTAGATAGTCTAACTACTTGTCTCAAAAACTCGAGCTTTTAGGAAAGGGAACCACTAAATATTTTACTTTAACAAATATAAAGTCACATTTTGAACATTACCGATATGAAACAATTTTTTATGCAAAGCCACGTTTTGAGCATTACCGATATGAAACAAGGTCAATATAAAGCCACATTTTGAACATTATGTATATGAAACAAGGTTAATATAAAGCCACATTTTGAGCATTACCTATTACCCACAAGAAACAAGGTTAATATACAGCAACATTTTGAACATCACCTAAATGAAACAAGGTTATATTTAGATAAAAGCATATTTTCTTGTCAATAATATGTAGGGGTAAGATTCATCTGCATTATCAAGTAGAAAATTTTGTTGTGATTCAAAACAAAGCATCCATTGCAGCTCAAATCCAGCTATAACAAATACAGCACAAAAAAGAACAAATTTTTACAGGTGAAGGCACGAATGGAGTGAAAGAGAAGGACGACGAAGGTGGCCGGGAAGAGGTGCCCATGCTCGCCGGTGAAGAGGACGACGGCGGATTCGGTGGCGGCTCGGGTTTTTGGCGGGTTTAAGATATGGGCTGGGCCGTGGGTGTGTGAACAAAAGAGTTGGGCCTTGTTAGATGTAGATGGGCTCAATGGGCCTTACTACATAGGAGGTGGCGTTCTTCCCATCAGCCCCTCAAATCATATTTGATGCGTATTAATATATTAAGATGTGATTCAAGCTCTCTGAATGAAAATATAATATATTTGGTGTTTTTTTTTATTTTATTTATTTATTTTCAATCTAATCATCGTCTCCATTTATGAAAATTTATTTATTTTTCTCTCTGTGATTTATCTTTGATGAGCTCAGTAAAGATGTCATGAGAGATAAATGATAATGCATCTTTTTCTTCTTTACACTGGTTGGAAAGATGAGAAGGAAGAATGGTCATGCATCTTTTTCGTCTCTGTCATGTCTGTCAGCTATCAAAAAAATTCAATTTTTTTTACTGGGCTAATTCAACTTTAATAACAAATCCTAAATGGTGCATTACTTTTTTTTTTAATGTTTTTTTTACTATAGTGTCAAACCTGGATAAATAAGGATAATTGGCATCAAGAAAGGCATCATACCATATCTTGCTGAAAATAAAGGTTATAAAATTAATAAATAGAATGTCACCCTACACGGTAGAGACTCGAGTTCGTCACCCAGCAGGTGCTTTTTTTTTTTTTGCCTCCTACTTCTTATGAACCAGAACCAGAAATGAATGGTTAAACTACAGTTTCAGCTATTAGCAAAGACAAAATGACAAATGATTTTTTGTGCCAAATAATGAAGAACAAAAACATTCTAATGATACAGCAATTCAAGGTGATCGATAGACACAAAAATATTCTTAATTTTTTGATAAATCAAATGATGATTAAAAGTTTATGATTTGCATTACATGAATGTTTTCGACTACATATTCTGCTGCTTGTGATCTGATAATCTTGGATGGGAGACATGCTAGCTTGGCTTTGAGCTTGCCTTCAGAAGAATTATTACCAATTACTAGTATATATTGCTCTCTTTTGAAATAATAAACTCTCTCTTGATTAGCTGTGGCCGAGCCAATATATCACATTCTCATTGATCTGGTTCTATTTCAGCTAAATTGGTTATTCTTTCCGTCAAGCATACTAGAAAAAACAAGAGCCATGAGTACTTCAACTAGACCATATATGACTTCAATACAGCATGTAACGACATGGATTGTCATTGAAAAAACAATCGATCAATTCATACTATATTTAATGGGATGGATATAAAATCATCTATTTCTGATGATCTGGCTATAAGGATCAGGAAAACAGTGATTTAATCAGTTTTAAAGCATCTCTTCCTAGAAACTTATTGAGCATATATTTCTGATAATTAGATGACTTTTTAATCATATATGTTCATATAAATAAGTATTAGATACAATATTGACTACAAGCATGCATAAATGTACAATTACATGTTAATTATAACAAGACTAGAGAGCAAGAAATGCCATAGTATAAAACTAGAAATAAATGCTGTGGTTACACTGTAGCTACATGATTATTATGTCCACACTAATGATACAATTTTCTCGCTAGTAAACAAGAGAACATATACCTGTGTATGTATATCCAAAGATATGACGAAGAACCTCAAAAAATAGCAAGGTGAAATCCCTGAGATCAAACAACCCAAAGAAAATAAAGAATTAGGAGCTCCCTTCAGTCCAAAGCAGATCAGAAGCTTAGAACAAGAACCAATCTATTTTGGGCTGAAAGAAGCCACCATTTCTTCCATTTTCTCAAACCCACATTTGCACTCATCTGAAGATCACTTCTCTAGTGAGGAACAGAAGAATGTGTACCAGGAGCTTGACTAGCATGAACAATGGGGAAGATATAATGTTGAGCTTAAAAATGCCTCCTTTTATGCTTGCTTTCAGGTCCTAATTCCTTCTCATGAATGTGGCAAAAACTTTGGAAGACACAAGACTATGACAGGAGCGACCAACAAGAAGTATTTCTAGCCAGAGTGCTAGCTTTTTGGTCCATGTTACTAACTCATATTTACCCTCAAAACATGGCTAGTTGCAAGACATATACAAGCTTAGCAATCTGTGGAGTAAAAACATTAAAGCTAATTGTGAGAAGATTTAAGAGGGAGGTCCCAGTCAAGCATGCTGGCATGCACATCAGACATTGAAGATGACAAGAAGATCATATGAAGAAGAAACCAAAGTTTTTAAATGAAAAGAGATCAAAAGAGAAAGAGAAAGGAAAGAAACATAAAACAACCAAGTGAGGGGATTAAATGTCATTTTCCATTTACACCAACAAAGCAAGGAGGTTGGATTTTGCTGTTCAAAGCCCTTGCTTGCCCCCCAGAGTTAGGCCCATAGTACCCACAACCTTCTTCTTTGAGTGGTTCCTTTAAACCATACAACAACCCTTTATTTATTACCAGCTTGAAAATCTTTGCGACCGCCCAAATCTTCCTTCCCACCATTTTAAGCATTTCCTGCATACCCAATGGCTCTTTTGATCTTTTTCTTTGTCACTTACCCAAGTGGAAAGCAGTGCAGATACATAGATACATACATGGCGCTGATCATCAAATGTAGTTTGCTTGCTTTCAACTTCCCACTCCTTTCACTATTAACCTGCCGCTGTTTAAGCTAGCCTCTTCTTTGCATGTGTTGTTGCTGTCAACAGTCTGATACCCACTATAGCTCCCTGTAATTTGTGTTTTCACTATGGAGAGAAAAGGAGATATGGATGCACTCACCTCCTACAACATTTATGGTCTCCGTCTAACTTCATAATGTTTTATGTTTTCTCTAGCAACATCTTTTCTTCCTAATATATTCTTTGGTACATGAGGACCTCCAATATGGCCTCTATCGCGGCATTAAGGAAAACTACAGGTAATCCTCTAAAATTCTTTTTAATTTGATGGAGGAAAGCTGGAAAAAATCTTTGATTATAATGATTATTAAAACTTCATCAACACTGTGCATTGACGATTTAGAAGTAATTATATAATTAAGTTTAGTTTATGATCCATATTTCAGATACTTTAAGTATTAGTAGAAAAAGAAGGAGAAGAACCCTAATGTAAGGTTCAGGTGATGGGGTTAGACCACAAGAGGAGAAAGCTTGCAAAATTGATTCCACTTGATTATATGACAACAATTTTTACCAGCTTCCCTAATGTGTTGGATTTTCATCTATTTAATTAGATAGTTAAATAAATGTTCAAGAACTAATTTCCACTCATCCCGTTTGCTTCGCTCACTACGTCAACTAAGGAAGAAGCCTTATTCTTATAGGAAATGTGTATATGGGAGAGAAATTGATTCTCCAATCTTAGAATCAGGTACACAATAAACTTACTATTTTATACTTATGTTTTGTATAATATTTAAGTTTTTTGTTCACATAATGCTCTTAAATATGAATGCTTTGAGGGGGAAAATCAACTTGCAGCAAGTTTGTTACCAATAATATTAGTATACTGATTAATACTGGTGAATAAGGTGATCAATATGTATATATAACAATGAACTTATATGAAAATGGATGTGAACACATATGCACCTTCGCTGCTTCTCATAAAAAGATAAAAAGACGAACACACACACATCAGGTCAAGTCAACTTATTACGAAAAGACAAATAGATATTAAAATAAGGAATTTCTTCTTACCTTGTATATTAGTATAATTAAGCCTCTTATATAAGCATGCTTATTATATTAAAGATGTGATCATAATATCAATGGTTCAAAACTTTTTAGGAGATTATTTAAAAATACATGGCATACATATATGTTCTTCATTTACATTAAAATCTAATGTTTCGAAGATCTAAAAACATAACGGCTTCCCAATATTAAACATTCACTCGTATCACTTTGATCTTATGATATTTGAAGGTAAGATCACAAAAAATAGAAATAATTGTTAGATTTTGGACGTGTGTATATATATATATGTTTATAATTATATCATACGTTATTATTAAGGTTTATGCCTAAAGTAAATTATTCTATTAAAATTAAGATTAATAGGTCATTAATATTTAAGATAAATATGAATAAATATATATAGATACCGTTTTTGTAATTTCTAATTTATATTGAGTTAAATTAAAATTATGAAAAGTAAGGATAAATATGATTATGGTCTTCAAATTTGCCCCATAGTTTTTCTTTCTGGTATTTCATTATTTAGAAACTCCGACTTTAGAAAATCGGTGGTGAATTTGAAAGATCAAAATCTAAAAAAGTAAAGAATCGTTTTACTTTTATTGATTCAGGTACGCTTCTGTTATCAAATTCTATTTTCTTGATGATTTAATTTAAAGAAGGTTTTATTGATAATGTTTTTATCATCTATATAATTTGGATTAAGTTAAAATTTATGCAACACTAACAACATAATTAAGCTAGAAACAACACTGATAGCTGAAAAATTAAACTCAAACTACATATATATTAAAACACAAAGATACAAATTAATAATGTGATTTTGTTTTTAACAATCAAATTGATTACTTGAGTTTGTCAACTTATAATAGCAAAACTAAAATTTCTAAGTTCTACCATATTTCTATATAGATGTGTGCTATGTTTTGTGACTCGAATCAAATGCGAAAGCAACCTAAGTTTTTGGTGAATACCATCTTCTAAGTTTGATGTAATTACTTGTAACGCTTACTTAGGACACACATCTTAGGGAAGTTTACGCAAAAAGGGAGGGCAAAATGGATAATATAATACATGATATTATCAACCCACTAATCAAACATCAAACTAAGCAAAAGTCAAAGCTAATAATTGACATTTTCATCTTCATCAACAACCTATTCACACATGAATTTGACAAGGGAAAAAAAGATGCCACAGACGATCAACACCACCTCTCCGGCGAAGACTGTCATCGATCGTGATCGTCGGCGACCGCCCTACCGCCTCCGCTGCTGTTTTTGCTTTTTCTGACCTTCTAACTTATTGCCAAAAACACCACAGAAGCCACACCCGGAGACCCTCGGTGAAGGTGGGTCGACTGCCGGCAAGGCCTTGCCGGATCTCCACCTACGCTCACCGCCTGAACTGCTCCTATCCATCGTCACCGCGGGAGTGGAGCCAGAGGTTATTCTCTGCTCCTTGGCCTTCAACTGATGATTCTGGTGATCATTAGTTTGCTTACTCTTGGGCTGGCTTTGCTCCCCGGAGATGATTCTTTTGTCCTCCCACACCAGCCCAGATGAGCCTTGCCTTCTGAATGATATTGACGATCTTTGAAGACCAGTTGCAGGTGCAGCCATTGTTTGGGGCCTCCTTCCTTGCTCCACTTGGTTGTAGACTGATAATAATTCGATGGGTGCACTTTGCTTATAGATAATGATGTATATATACACACACACAAATATGAGGAGAAAGGAATAGGAGAGGAAAAGTCAATTAATGGTATCTTTGAATGAAATTTTTTTGGGTATATATTATATCCAAGTATTTGAACATTTACGTTGTCTAATTGACAAATACACATAAATTTTTTGTCGAATACTATCACTAATTATTGCATATATAAAATGATATGAAGGCTTAATTGACCTTTTCCCTGCAAAATTTGATGACCGTGATTCTGGTCAAGAGTGACTTGTTCAATTTTGTACGTAGAAAGAAAGTGAGGATCATAGCCGACTTCTCTTGAGTCCATCATAAAACAAGTAGCTCTCAGCTTATTAAGTCACAGTATAATATTGCACAGAACACGCAGTGAGACAATTCTCCGTACATATATAAGAGAGAGAGCAATGATAATCTTGAATTCTAAGTCAACGGGGGCTTTAATAAATTGGAAATTTATTGGATAAAATAATCTAATTTTGACCATTTTTTTTCAAAATCAATTGTGACCATAATTGATGTTAGCATACATTTGCCTCAATCAAAATTTAGTGATGCAGCTTCCGCGTTCTTTTAGAAATGTTCATCTCAGCTGCATTGACTAGAAAAACAGGCAATGTTTTTCGTTAATTTGATAGGGATATATAATGATCACTTGCGGTCTACATACTGACCACAAACCTTCCTAAACCAAATGGTCGTTTATGGCCGACTGTCATGGTTGATCACTCACGGACCCTCTAATCTGTCCATTGAAAAGGCTCATTCTTTGGACCAGCTCGAGAACAACGTCGAAAGAATAGTTTGAGAACCATGCATAATTTATTTGGGTTTTCGTTTTGACTAAATTGTTGGTGAGGATGAGCTTTACAAGAAAAAATATTCAAATCCAAACCAGCTATTTCAATAATCCATTTTTTTCTAGAGGTGATATATACTGAATTAATCAGTCTTAATTCAGTACAGTTCTCACACAACGACAAAGGCAGGAACTAATTTGACGAGTTGGATGAACAGATTATTATCCCAAGCTTGAGGTCTTAACATTGCGAGACATGAAGGTGGTAGTTGAGTTGTAGCCATTTATTTAGTTGAAGCATATTTGAGTTTAAAGGGAGTTTTGGTCAATCGTCCCATTTTTATGAATCGCACTGCTGATCATGTTGAGATGTACACACCAAGAAGAAATATTGAATCAAAAAATTAAGTTGTAGAAAAAAAAACATATCATGAGCGTACGTAGCGGCTTAAAACTAATTACTTTACGTGCAATATTCACCATGACTCAATTACAAAGTGAGAAGCTTAACTTTTGTCCACCGATCTAATTAAACGAAGTTAATTAAAAAATACTGGGGCATATATATTAAAATGCAGGAGATCAGGACCTTCACAAATTAAATGAAGACTTGTTTGGTTCTTCAACTACATGGGAACAGGTGCAACCAACAACGTTTAATTGAATACAAATGAAAAATCATTAAACGCATGCTACAACTGCCCGTCTCAGCTGAACCCTACTTGAAGAAGTCAAAACTCAAATGGGTTACTTGATCGATCACTCATCAGAAATTAACGAAATAGTGAAATCTCTTGTCCTAAACCATGTGTTATTTTCCACTTGATTCGTACCAGGGCCGGTGTTCCCTTTGGCATTTTAAATTTTGCTTTGCTAAAATTTAGTTTGCCCGCTTTAAAATTTAAGCCATGAAGCTTGTCGGGTGTGAAACTCATTTGAGTTCAGTCGAGATCGAACCTGCTAATCGTCTAACTTACGTTGAATCTGAGTTGTCTGGTCTAAATATTCATGTTGCATAATTATCACATTTCAATTCCTCGAACCGGTTTTGACAGGCCAAATTTGTCCGTGCAATACAATTAAATTTACATCAGATCATTTCAATTCCTCTAACCTTAGATTAGCAGAGATTGGAGAGTCGAGCTAACGAGGGGTGCAAGAGGACTCCTCTAATGCGAAATTTGTTGGCCTCCTCCCCCAATCCCTCAACCCAATCCCACTTCCACTCCTTCGACCGAACCGGGTTCTCGGCCCAAACCAGCATGCCCAACCCGAGCTCCCGATACAGATATATACCCCCATCTTCGCTACACGTGCACTTGGTGGACGACCAACTGTGGGCCCCGAGAAACCGACGGCCGAGATCTTCCGGTACCACCTCCACAAGCAACCAACGATCATCGGGGCCCAGCTCCCACACACGGGCTGGGCCCCCGGCACTCCCCACCAATGCCACCCTTCCTGTGGCCCACCTTGGTCGAACCACAAGCGCAGCACACTCCAACCGGTGCGCTTCCGGCACTCGTATCTGTCAAAATTAAAAATTAAAGTGAATATATTTAAATGATTTTTTCCCCAACGTAATTGATTTTTTTTTACCGAGGTACGTAATTGATGTTTTTCATAGCTTGAAACAAAAAAACATATAAGCTTCAAAAATATAAACCTACTATACTCATTTATTTATACTTGGACACTAAATATATTTACACGGTACTAATATTTTACTTCGTGCATCTATGTATTAAAATAGTTTTGACATCTTCTTATTAGCAGTTAGGCAGTCTCGTATGTTATTATTAAGTGGCATTTTTAATTATTTACTGATTTATAGTTGTTTATATATTAGATCTCATGCATCCCATGATCTACTCTTGATAAAATTTAATTGATGGTTTGAAGTCAAATAAAAAAGAGTTTAAGATTGTGCTAGCTCGGCTCAAAATTGATATTTGGTTTTCAAATGTTAATTTTAGACAATCGTATTAAATTCTTTATAGTTGTGTGATTAAAATAATAAATAGAACGACATTGATAATTTCAAAGAAAATATAAAATTTATGACAAATAGGGATATATTAGTTTAAAAAACTGGTAATTTACCATAAATTTTAATAAAAAAACATTATAAATAAATACAAGATAAATTAATTCGAGCCAACTCAAATTATAATTACTAAACGACTAATAGACTCGACCTAACACGTATTGTAAGTTAAACAAATCTTAACTCAACTAGTACAATAAACACGTTCACCTACAATGTGTAAACACTAAAAGACACTAGTGGCGTGCCTAAACAATTTTCCCCATAAACCAAGCTTAATTATAAGGAAAACATAGGGGTGAGTATACCTCCCGCCAACGTCCAGTTTTCAACTCGAACGCCACCATGCTGTACGCCCTCGCCGATGTCACCCAGTACAGACCGCCATCGCCGTCATAGACGCTCTCGTTCGGCGTCCACACCGTCAACCTGACGGCCAACTCCGGTGGCACCTCCCCCACCGTCCTCCACCTCCTCTCCGCCGACTCGTACACCTCCAACGCCGACTCGTACGACGCCTCCGACGTCCCGCCGGCGACAAACACCTTAAACGTCCCACTTATTTTACAGACAACAACTCCGACGGCAGGGCTAGAGCGGGGGCGGTTGAGCGGCGGGAGGCGGCAGAGGCTTCCGGAGAAGGGGTTGGAGACGGCGAGGCGGAGGGAGGCGGCGGGGAGGAGGCGGCAGAGGAGGAGGCTATCGGCGACGGCGGCGATGGGTCTGAGTGGCGAGTGGGGCGCCGGGAGGGGGGACCAGCGGCCGGTGGAGGGGTTGAGGGCGTGGGAGAGGGTGGCGTGCATGGCGAGGAACCATGGCGGGTGGCGGCGGGGGCTGGCGGCGGCGGCGGCGGCGGCGGTGGCGAAGAGGTGCCAGTGGTGGCACGCCAAGGCGGCGCCGGCGAGGGAGTCGGGTGGGAGGAAGGAGAAGATGAGGGTGAGGAGGTCGGATGGTAGTTGATCCCACATCGGAGAAGATGGTGAAGAGATTGTCGTTGAGGATTTAAAAGGGAGATGGATCAGTTTGGAGCGAGAAGAGAGTGTCAGCTAAACATCATACATATTTCAGACATCGGCACAAAGGAAAAATCTATAATAAATGTTTTTAGAAAAGTAAAATAATTTATTTTCCATCTAAAATATTTAACATGCAAATCAAAATATGTTGCTTGCATGGGAACTCACTCTATAAATAAATCTAAGGGTGGTAAATATTTCTTTGTATTTGTTTTCGTTAATTACTCCCCGCAGTTCTCATAATTTTAATCGATTACACCATTTAATTTTATAAATAAAACAAAACGTGAATATTTTATTCGTATTTATTTTTTGCTACTTCATGCAAATTTACATTCTAAATAACTATTATTACATATTTCATTTAGAGTCTTCTATATTTGAACTACACCTTATATGTATCTCATAAGAACAACGCTAATTCTCTTGAACAATTTAATGGATCTTATAATTTAAAAATTATTTAAATAAATAAAATAATAAAAAGTAAAATTAATTGTAGAATATTAAATTATGTTAAAATTTTACCTATCTTATTTATCAAAATAAATGTAATAAAAATTAATTTAAAATATTTATTAATTTAGGCATCTTTTAAAAATTCAAAAATAAGTCATTAATGTAAAAATTACATAAAATTTTATCCGCTTTCTTTTTTTAAAATTTTTTACTCTTGAGAAGGATAGAAAGATATTTGTATGATGTCTGTGGGCGAGATTTAAGTGTCGCCTTGTGGGGCTTTAAATTATTGGGGATGGAATATAATAATAATATATAATATAATATAATATAATAGAATCGGGAGTGTCACATGTATGCAAGCTGGCCCACGTGTGACAGGATGCACTTTTATTCATTTGATTGTTGATTGATTCGTGTTGATTGTTATATTATTATCTTCTACTAGAAAAATATATTTGTAATTATAAACAAAAGTATTTGTTTTTTAATATATATTGGGCAAAAACCTCTTTTTAATATATCACATCTACAGACAGAACAAACACACAGTCGAATTTCTATCTAATTTAAATTAAAATAAAAAAAACATAATTTTTCATTAAATAAAAATTTAAAAAAAACATAAATTTTCATTAAATAAAAATATTACTAAAAAAAAAGAGATAGGATCGATTGGCTCTCTGGGAGGTGCACCTTTGGTGGATCCCAAAAGTCAGATTTAATGGCAGAGGCCAAATTATTATTGTTTGATTATTATATCCGGGAGGCCCCACATTTGAGTACTATTTTGATGTGATATGTCGTCGCCTAGCTTAGACAGATTGACAAGAATCCTAATTAAAAATTTCATTGACAAAAATAAAAAAATAAAACCTTGCTCCAGCTACATTTCTTATTTATATTAATATATAATAAATAGAAGTTGCATTTTTTTCTTTGCCAAACAGGAATAATAATTTTATGTTAACTACCATTAATCAAGTCAGGTACACAAGCATAAGATGTTTTGGATAGATACAAGGAGCACTTCGAAATACGAGTATAAAAATATTTGATTTTTAATTTCATAATATGCAAAATAAGAGGACAATCATGCAAGTAACATTGATTTGAAATGAGATTGTAAAAAGTGTTTGATTTATAAATTTATAATATGTGAAAGCACCGTAGAAGGCTAAAAAATGCATGTATGGAACGTCGGAGAGTAATAAAAACAATGCCGGTTTTTATGATCTGTGTTTTTGGTATAATTAGTTCATATGTTATGTATTGTGCGGTCTACGTTAAAAATAAGCTCCAATTTTAGACAGAGACTTTCAGAAGAAATAGATAATGATCTAATCTGTTGTTTTTAGTTTTGTTGTATTTTGATTGATAGGATGCCCAATTTTTAATTAGAACTCAACTTTTTATAGCTTATCTTATTTTAAAAAATCCATAAAATGGAAGGAGAAGAAGAAGATACGCATATGGGGACCTGCTTGTGCTGTATTAGGTACGTTTAGAATGCAAGATGTACCTTTCGCCATAACTAGCTATCGCTCCTTGATCAGTAGCTATTACATTACAAATGTTGAAGTACTCTTGTGTTGAATAATATCCCTCCAACCATCTTCCATAACTCCTCTGATCCTCTCTGCATTCATTAAAATCAACTCCAAACTGCCCCTAAACCAACTCTTCTGTCGGCCTGCGCCTTCCCGATTGATTAAATTCCTCTTGATCTGCACATATATTTCTCTCTGTAAAACCCACGATTCGAGTCAGGGTTTTATATTCAGAACCGGTCGGTTCGACCGTTATTTTCGAGTCGAGTCAGTTTCAGAACACGTGTACTGAGCCGACGCTAGTCGCGTGTATGAGCTATGAGGGTCATGCGTACCCAAGTATATGATGATAACGTCATGAACACAGCAGAACAGAATGAGTTATCAGATATATGTGAGTATGCCAGTCATTTTTTTAATTTTTATATATAGTGGATCGTAGAATTAGTTTTAGGCCGTTTACCGCGTTAGGACGCGTTACGGGCAGTTTGGGTGGGTTGTTAGTCATAGAGCATATCATTATAATGTTGTGGTGTTTGTTTGATTTTACGGGATTTTTCCCGATTTTTATGAATTTTTTTAGGATTTAATACGTCTTAGTTATTATACTTGACTCGAGCCGGAGACGAGTCAAGTCTTATTTACGAAATTGCCACCCCAGTTATTTCTCCCCTCCCGACGTCTTCTTCCCAAAACCCATCCCGACGCCTCCCCCATGCGCGCCACCGTCGCCGTCACCGACGCGACCCGGCCGCCGATCGTCGCCGACTAGCCCCACCACGGCGTCGCCGTGCCTCCCCGACCAGTCCCGGCCATCATTCGGCCGCTGTGACGCCGAACCGCCGCGACTAGCGCCGCGCCCGCGTCGCGCTTTCGTCGCCGATCGCGCCGCCGGCGACCGTCGCCGCCATGATCCAGTGGTCGCCTCGGCACCTTCGACCCTCCAGTGAGCTTCCCTGACCAGATCGGAACCCATCGCCGCCCAGGCCGGCCGGATCGAGTCCCCCATCGCCGTCGCCTCAGTTTTGCCATTTTCCGGTGAGCCGCCACCTCTGCCGACCATGTCGACGCCGTAGATGCGTCGGGCTCGCCGAGCCGGTTCCAATGGTACCCAATATGACCCCTATCCAGCCAGTAGACGCCGCCGGTGATTGTCACCGGAAAACCGCCGGAAGTTGCCGGAAAACCACTGAAACCTGCCGGAAAACCGCCAGAACTTGCCGGAAAACTAGATTCGATGGAATTCGCCGGATCTTCCGCAGAGTTCATCCAGTCGATCCCGATCGAACGTTGGACGCCGATGAGCGCCGAATTCGAGCTCCGAGACGCGCGACGAAACCCTAGTCGTCGCCGATTGCCGATGACGTGAGGTATAATTACCTCCAAATTTATAATTTAAACTTGATGATTGTTAGCACAGCATGCTAGGGTTGGTTTATTGATATGATTAATGCTTAATTATGAATGAAACGATGAGTTGCATGATGAGATTAAGTGTGAATGAAGAGTAAGTGATCTAATGAGAGCATGATAAGTGACTACGACGTAACTTAGAAAAACATAATAAAATTAGTATGAATAGGATGAGTTAGAATTATTTTCACATCTATGATTATTTGGTTGTAGCTGGATACTGTTTGTATTTTGAGTGTGATGTTCATTGTGTGTGATGCATCATTTAGTTAGCGGGCGTTAGTATTTAGTTTTGATGTGTAGGTACGGAGTAGGAGCTCGCCGCCTAGGCGCGATGACACGCTTGGAGCTTCTACCAGGTCCGTTTAGGACTCGTCTCTGTTTTACGCTCTTCTATTGTATGTTTATTTTATTATCTGCAGGACGGGTTAAGTGGCATTTTATCGGATCCCACTTAACTCGGGCCATTTAACCGAACAGTTTTCCGGATTAATAACCCCTCGAGGATGAGATCCCTCGAGGATGATTTCGAAAATAAGATCCACCACAAGTTGCCTTCGGGCCTATTATATAAATCCCTACCCAGCCCTATATATATATATGTAGTTTTCGCGTTTTCAGTGAGACGAGAGATGGAGAAACCGACTGCACGTACCATGAGCGGATGCCGTGACAGTCAAAGCGGGCTCTGGATTAGTGCCAGCGGACTGTTCCATTCCCGAGGGATCCTGACAACTCCGCGTTTGAGTTCCTCACACCCGGAGAACGTGGAGGTTTACGGGTACTGTTTAGTACAGCGCATGTCCGGACTTGTGGTTCAAAGGGTACTAAAGGCGACTGCCTGAGAGTACTCGGCCTTCGTGCTCAAGGCCAGGAGAAATATGGAGGTAAGGAGAGGGCTTAGGATTTGAGACCAGAAAATGAAGTAAGAAAATGTCGAGAGCGGCATCAGCAGCAGCAGATCAGTAAGTTCGGGATGCTACTGGGTCTGCAGCCCAGTGGCTCCTCAGTAGTGCCCTTCAGAGTGTTCACGTGGAGTATATGATGTTTTCTTTCATATGAGAGTTTGCTCTCATAGCCAGCTTGTTATAGTTATTTTATTTTCCGGACCAGTAACACTTGTTACTGACGTGTTTTTATACTATATGTAGGTAATAATCAAGAGTTGGAGGAGCCAGCTTGGACGGAGGAGCAATGATGTCGTTTGCACACATGTCAGTCGATAGAGTAATTAATGTTTTTGTTATGATATTATCTTGAGAATGACGTGAAATGCTGAGACATGATATGATGTGATTAAATGCTTATGATATGATGATAGAACGTAATTAAGTGCTAAGAGATGATGAGATGATGTGAACACGAATAGATTGCAAAATGAAAGCGTAGTGGGTTGAGACCCAAGTTTCAATTACAGCATGTTAGATTTTGTATTTTGTATGAATGAAATTATTTGATATATGGTATATATATATATATATTATTGCATATGTATATTTGACAGGGTGGCCCCTAATTGCATTTTTAGGGAAACTCTGTCCATTATATTTCAAAGTTTTTATTAATTTTTATCGGGATTGTCTTGGTGTGTACTTTGATTTGCATGTCATTCATGTAGTACCATGTTAGGGTTTATACATTCATCCATGCATTGAGATTTATATCTTCATCTTAAGACGCCGAGATTGGATCCGTATGAGTTAGGTTCGGGTTAGCCGACCTAACCGGGGCCTGTAACATGCC
This sequence comes from Piper betle, assembly GCA_033002965.1. Classification (NCBI taxonomy): domain Eukaryota; kingdom Viridiplantae; phylum Streptophyta; class Magnoliopsida; order Piperales; family Piperaceae; genus Piper; species Piper betle. The sequence goes on along the minus strand of JAURVB010013103.1, from coordinate 30,310 downwards.
AGTTCGGTTCACGAGCGTGAACCGGATTTGGGGTGTTACACTCTCTATGCAAGCTGGCTGCTATTTGTGGGAACCATGAGAGTGACCTTGTAAAAATCATGATTTTTATTACAAGACTCGAACCTAAATATTATGAAATAAATATAGATGAACCGATATGATTGGTTATCAAGTCGACCGGTCATGGTTCGACTTAAGGTCACCTAGAAAATACCTATTAATGAATGGATGATGGGGTGTGAGAATTTAATAAAGGGTCATTGAACCTAGGAAATACCAATGGATGATGGGGTGTGAGAATTTAATGAAGGGGCTCGTTGAACCTAGGAAATACCAATGGATGATGGGGTATGAGAATTTAATGGAGGGAATGGTTGAAGTGTATATATATGCAGGAGGAGGGAGTATTTCATCCCTCATCTCCGTCCCAGGCGACCTCCCCATTACTATATTAGGGTCTCACAGGGTCACAGTCAGGTACGTATAATAGGTAGAACATCGTATTTTCCTTATTGGTAGCCTAGGTCGGCCTGAGCCCAGATTCGACCACCATGCACCGAGTGCAACTGGGGTCAAAGAATTGACTCAGTCCGCCACATGGTCGTATTATGTGCGTAAATTGTGTAGGGTGAGCGAGGCACAACGATTCCTCCATCGCACTGGAGTGCAGTGATAGCATCCCCATAAAAAGGCTACAGCCGGGGTGTGTGAGGCACTGACACTAGAGTTGGCAGTGAGAGCTTCCCCACAAACGGGGCGTAGCATTCACCTGAGTGCAGTGATAGCCTCCCCATAAAAAGGCTACGGCCGAGGTGTGTGAGGCACTGGCACTAGAGTTGGCAGTGAGAGCTTCCCCACAAACGGGGCGTAGCAATCACCTGAGTGCAGTGATAGCCTCCCCATAAAAAGGCTACGGCTGGGGTGTATAAGGCATTGACACTAGAATTGGTAGTGAGAGCTTCCCACAAACGGGCGTAGCAATCGCCTGAGTGCAGTGATAGCTTCCCCACAAAAAGGCTACGGTCGGGGTGTGCGAGGCACTGGCACTGGAGACGGTAGTGGTAGCCTCCCCACAAAAGGGCTACGGCCGGGGTGTGCGGATCACAGTGGATACCTCCTCCGCATTGTTTTGGAGTATAGCGGAATTGCTCCACCACATATTAAAATAAACATAAGGAAATAGTGGAATGTACTTGATTTGTTTTATCTATTATACTACTTAGTGTTGTAATCACTAACGCAGAATTGCCTCCGCATGTGTGCAGATACGAGAATTAGGTGATTGACAACCAGGGCATGGAGCAAAATAAATATGAGGACTCCTTTTATTATTTATTTGAGAAATAAGTGTGGCTACTGGGAAACGGTCTAAGACTGTGGGATCTTTATAGTATGTTTTTGTTTAAAAAAATGTTAGACATATTTGCTTAATTGTGAGTAACACCTAGCCAGCTAGGCCCACAATGTTGTGACAAATGGTCGGGTCATTACACACCTTGCTATCAAAGAGTGGTAGAGAGATCATTCAAGGGGGATTGAGCTTGATATTCTGGTAACTTCTTTTTTTTTTAATCTCTTGGAGTTCTTATTGCTTTTGCTGGTGGTGGGCTCTCGTCAAAATAGCTTCTTGCTGTACTTCTACGTGCATGTTATGATTTATGAATTAGATTTTACTGGTTTTAGGCTTCCCGAGTTTGTGTAGTAAGTTGATGATTTTCTGTTTGGTGATTCGTGAAGCAGGCGAAAGTGAGCGATTTGCAGGTTGCCATTCATGCACGAAGTAAGATTATACTTGCACGCTTTTTACTTCTTTTTGTAGCTTAAATCATGATTTTTTGAACCATGATTGTTATAAGTTTGTATTGTTTGCTGAAATATAAATCATGTTTAAGAACAAAAATATAGGTGATGGCATGTCTCCCATTGAATGGTTGGAACTACCCACAATTTATTCATTTTTTCTGGTTTAGGTACTTGTCTTCTTCCTGAGAATTTTGACTATTTCATGACTTGATATTCTGATTAAATATGTGTTCGACAGACTAATATTTGCTTCTTTGTTGCAGCTATTCGATGGGAAAGATGGGAGACCAAAATATCCTTATCGGTGGGTGATTCTTCCTCCCTTCTTTTGAGGCTGCAATCTTGATTTTCCATGTCCCATGTTGCAGCTTGCAAGAACAGAAGTCTTGTAGCATTAGAACCGAAAAAACTGTACCTTAGTTTCTGAGTTTGTGTGTGGACTCTCCTATTCTATAGAACGATAAAGTTTGGGTTGAAGCATAACACCTAGGTTCAATTTACAATTGAATTAAAGAATAAATGCTATACCTCGACATCTCTCTCTCTCTCTCTCTCTCTCTCTCTCTCTTTTCTCCACAAATTTAGCACCCTGATAATCGGTTTTAATGTCTGCTAATACCTTTTTTAACACAAGAGATGGAGTCCTACTGCATGCAATTGTCTAATCTTGCAATTTAACCCATAAAATGTGATTTGAAGTAAGTATTTAACAGATGTAAAAAATGGCATTAATACCATGCTAGTGTAAATCAGATGAAAATTGTTACCTCTGAGAAATGCTTTTAAGGAATCACACTGCAAGGAGAACTTGACAACAAGAACTTGATGCCACGAGCATTTTCTTTAATGAGCCATTAGTGTTGACAACAATCCCACGTCCAAAATGGACGTGTTAGGACCTTGATAAATACTAAAAGGTGGGTTGTCGTGCTGAGAAGATATCAGCCTTATCCAAAATGATTAACCACTAAGGCAACCCACCTCTTAATATTTATCATGTGGATCTTAATATTTTTAATGTGGGATTATTTTCAACAAGTAGGTGGTCAGCCAATGGCTAAACTCCCAGGGAGCTCTCCAATTCAACACTGCAATAAACAAAATGCAAGTGAATGTAACTTACTATTATGATTTTTGCCCTCATTTATTACATTCGAGCCACTTCGGGTTTTGATATTTCCTCGTCTTTTTCTTGTAACTTGAGATCTTGGCGAACACAACTTGTTTAAAAAAAACAAATATCATTAGTCCTGTAAGTTCTAGTCATAGTCATGGAAAAGGTGGGATCTTATATCCAGATCAAAATTTGTACACCATGTCTTCAGTGTAGCCCAGCTCCTTCAGTAATCCCGTGAGCTGCAAATTCATGTAAAAATGTAAGCTGCTAATTGTATAGCGGGTTCAATCAAATGGGCAACAAGCACAGTTGTTAGCATGTGACTTAACGCCTTCATACCTCCCCTTGAGACCAGTCTTTGGCCTTGTCACCAGAAATATGTTTCATCATCCCCGGTGGGCCACAAACCTGCAAATGCCGAATATTTGTCACGGGCCACTCTTTATTTTATTACTAACATTCAGAAAATCAACATTAAATGAGAATAACAATAAAAGATGGGCAGATCAAGTCCATAGACAACGCACTCAGATATGAAGATTTATAGTCAAAGGTAAGTGGCACAATAGAATTCGTAGCTCCAACCCCAAACATTTGGGATTGGTAGATGATGATGATACTATAAATTTGAATTTTGAGCTTACAAGGATTAAAGCATCTTGACTCGGAGCTGGCAAGCCCTTCAACACCATATCCTTTGATATGTAACCTATTCCCCCTTTCCAATTACTTGACGCATTATCTACGGTATAAAACACCTGGCATGAACCATCACAAAATTAAAATACCTTTTTTTTTGAAAATTTCCGCTTACAGTTGAATAGAAAAAACTACCTTAAAATTGGGATGACTAGAAGCGAGCATATCTAGCTTGCCTTTAAGCAATATATCGTCAGGGGAGACATTGGCATACAGTAACGAGACCTAACATTCAAATTACAATGCATTTCGTGAGAGAAACATGCAGCAGCCTTCCTCACTGGTCTGCTCAATCTAATAAATAAAGATTCCCTACCTGAGTATTGTCATCAGGATTTTTAAGAATTGCATCAACGATCTGCAGCATTGGAGTGATACCTGTTCCGCCTGCAATCTGTTTAGAGCAACACACGGTTTTAAATTTAACAACTGTGATGTGCATAAAATTTCCTACAGAACAACTTAAATTTGATATCAGCTTACAAGTTTGATTCACTTACCATGCCAATGTGCTTTTTCATGTTCGGGCTATATCGCAGTTTCTCTATTGGTCTGCAGTTTGAAGCGAAGAATTTAAATCTTAGAAGTTAAAACATGATGTTAAACTAGTGGTGCATCAAGCAGATTGTTACCCTTTGACTTCCACCACGTAACCAGGCTTTAAACTTGCAAAATGTTGACTCATTTTCCCTTCAGGATACACCTAAGATATTGTAAAGAAATAATTAACCACAGATACAGAAATGATGAGTAGTTTCTTTTATCCCTATAATGCTTGCAAATTAGAGCGTACCTTGATTAGCAAATCAAAATATCCCCTAGCATTCGGGTCAGAGATGGGAGTGTAGCTGTAACACAAAGAATAGTCTCATGATATAAGCTATAAAAAACACAAATAAACTGAAGATCTATTTACGGGCTTAAGTTATTTGCGCTACATCCAGTTATGCATCCCTGCTTTCCAGTCTCTTCGTTTTTCAAAAGGGCAAAAAAAACATGCTTTGGCTTGTAATGCCCCAACATTAAAAAGCATATCTTAAAACAGGATAAAATAACCATAAGAAAGCGCAGCATCAAGAAAATATACTTACGGTCGGACAACATATTTGGCCTTTCCATCAGCATCTTCTCCAAGTGGGGCTCTAGAATTTGGTTTTGAGGTTTAGAAGCAGGATTCAAGAAGAGCAATTCATTTAGAAGTTAAACTAAAATAATTTCAATTAGGCATAAGATTACTGTTAAAAGCACAAGATGGTACTTCCAAATATAAATTACCTTGTCAAAATACATGATGCAACATCAAGACCCAGTTTCGCAGCAGGATCAAATGAAAACCTGGAAATAGCAAAAATGAGCATCAAATGAAGCTTCACTAATTAAAAAAACCATATTCTTCCCCTTATACATTTAAACACTAATGAACCAGCACTGATTTACCTAAATAGCTGAGTGTTGTGGCTAACTTTTGCTTTATCTTGAAGATGAAATTCAATCCATTTCTCTGCATCAAGTGCTGAATGCATATAGAAAAACTCCTTCAGTGTATTGTTAAGAAATGATAAAAAGAGTGAAGGATTTAAGCAGTTAGATTATAAAGGACGTGGAAAATACATTATTTCATAATCAATCCAACTTTCAAATAAAACCAATATCATTTTTAAACTATCAAGTTACTACCCTTTCTGATTCTTTAGTACTTGCCTCCATTGTGCAAAAGATGAACCTAATTTCTGTATGCAATATCTCCTACTTTTTAAATCACAAATCGAGTATGCATATTTATCTCCAAATTAAGTGCTATTCACACCTACAGATTTTCAGATAGATGATTTTCACAAAAGTATGTACAACTAGGCATGAAAATTCAAACGTTGCTAGCCCTAACTGACTTCAATACGATTATGAACTATGTTGTAATGTATGGACAGGGAAACAAGTGTGTATAATTTTAAAGAAGTCATATGCAATTAAAAGTACTCGGTATGGCTTTGTTACAAAACACAATGTAGATCAAGCACAAACCCACCAACTCTTGGAGCAGCATCTTCGTTTTGTTGATCCAGATGGGCCTAAGATTGACAAAAGAGTTTGATTCAATGACAGGAAAAATCGCTTACGCAAGTAAAATTGACATAGACCACATTCATGGTAAAATAAGGAAGAGCCACATTGATTCTTCCAACGTCCCAATGTAACCATATTAGAGCGCTCATTAAAAAAACAAAATCTACAAAGAATGTCAAATTGAATCACGTACTTAGCAAAGATAATATGCAGTAAGGATGTTCTTAAGTTGTTCTCTCTTTAACCCATAAACTAAAATGACAATGGATCAAAATAAATCAGCTGTGGTCAATGACCAATCATTTTCAGAATTTATATACATCATAACCTGAATAATAGGAAAAAATACACGATAAAAATTCAGTTACAGTTATAGGATAACAAAACACACACACACATACACACACACACACAAAATGCAAGCATTTAAATTTTAAACAACAATTAAGAGACAACCTATAAATCAATATTAACTATTAATCAACATTAACTCATCATTACAAGTAGATGATCTCAAAATGCAACAGTTCACACAATGCCACTAGGTCCCCTACCAATCCATGCTATCCCATCTACCGCCATCACTAACAAAACCATAATCAAGCATTTAAACAGGAGACAACCTATAAATCGACACTAAATCGTCATTACAAGTAAATGATCTCAAAATGCAACATGAAAAGTTCACACTACGCCAGCCACCTACAACCATTACCAACCAAACCAAATCCAACCAAATCAGCACAAAAAAGCATGAAGCAAACGATTACCACGCTAGCGGAAGAAGAGAAGAGATAAAAAGCAGCTCCACCGGCCACTCCGGCCATGGCTCCGACAGGGATCCGGCCCTTGAAAGCGCCGCTCCCACGGCCACTGAACGAGCCTCTCAATGCGAGGGGGTTGATTGGGCGAGCCTCTTGAGGAAAAGAGCCATCTTGATCGCCGGCGAATGGTCGCCGGAGGACTGTGATACTCGCCGGCGACGGAGAAGGAGATTCAAAGACTCGAGCTTTGCCGGCGGAGTCTTCTAGCGATGGCGGGTGTTGGCTACTCACATTTGGTAAGGTAAGTGTTTTTATGGTGAGAGGTGAATGAGAAGCTCTAAGGGATGGACACGTGTTCGTCGAATGAAAATTGAATGATATTATGATTGAAATTAAATATTCATATTTTCATTAATTACAAAAAATTACAATTTTACTAATCCTCATATTATCCTTGTTTTTAAGATTTAGAAAATTTTGTTTTTTATGTAATTAAAATTTTCTATTCATGCTTTGGCCTCATACTATGTGATTTATAACATATCAAATTATATAAACTCATATATTTTTGCTACTTATAAATTGATATTTGAATTGCTAGTTTGAATTTAATTGCATTTTAAATTAAACTTTTCTTATTAATATCAGTAAACTTTAGTGAACCAATGAACCTTAATAAGATGTAATTATAAAAAAGCTTTTTTTAGGTTCAAGCTTGAAGTTTGGCTCCAAATAACCATCTCGAATCGAATCTATTTTTCCTTCTAATTTGGTTTGGTTCCACTTCGTCCAAAATTTGGTTTGATTAAAAATTGAGGAACAATTTTTTATTTTGATATGAAAAAAAATGATAGGGAAAAAAATGAGTTAATGAATTAGCAATTTTTGTTAAAAAATAAACAGGTTTAAAGTTGCTCTTATGAGAATTTTATATTTCATTTCATATTTATTGTATTTTCCAATTAAAATTAATTAAAATAAGTCTCGCAAGTCTTTCTCAAGCCAACCTACCTCTTCTTCCTCTTCTCTTCTCTTTTATTTTATTATTCTCTTGGGCATCAAAAAGAGTAGCCCTTTACTTGGTGGTTGAGCAAAGAAGAATCGCCTTACTTGCAGGATTGTTTGGTCTACATTTAACATTAGCTTGTGAGTAGGGCTTTCTTTGAAGGTGCACTTTGTGAATTTAGTGAAATATACCATCAAATAAGCTCTTGTTTCTGTTTGTGTTTGTATTGTCTTTACTACAACTCAATCTAAAACAAATTATGAAGAGAGCTAGTTGTTGGGGTGACCAAGAACATAATTCATCGCCAGCAACTAGCTGTGTTCATGGTTTGCATCCATGAAGACCACCTTGGCAGTTTTCTTCTGTGTGTATTTCAAATCCAGCACATATATGAGGTTGATCCTTGAACTGGGAAATGTAAGAAGAGTAGCAGGGTAACCATCCACAGATTTTCTTCTTTAGTTCATGTCTCATTTCTGAAACATATCACCAATGGTTTCTGTAGGCAACCACAATACAAATTAGGCAAAAGAACGGAGACAAGGAAATGGTATGGAGCAGAGATTCTGTATAATCTGAATGAATATGACGTTCCCACATAATCTTGATTTCTTCAACAGATTGAGCTTTTCGTTTGGATAATGCAAGTGACTGAACACTAGAAGTTGTCACATAAGAATGACGTGCAAGACGGGTCAAGCTTTAGACGTTTGCACTATATGCAAACATCGAATTTATTGAAGCTCAAGAAGACCCTACTAGTTTTTGTCTTGTTATTTGGCTTCTTTAGCTGCTTATGAATGACATATATTGAATACCCAAAACAGGATTAAGATTTTTATTTTGCTTCAACGGGGTTGGAAAATTGAAACCAAGTATTGATATGGTCTACGATGGGATGAAGTGAATGCAAAGTATCTGAAACCTGGCGTTTGGTTTTTTACAGAGTAGGTGAATGAAAAAGAAAAAGAAGATCGACAATTGATCTAATCTTTTAAGTCATGTCAAAATCTAGTTGCGACCCACATTCATTTAGAGTCCAGGGACATTTACCATTTAAACATGATAAGACCCATTACCAATCACCAAATATTGAAATTCGATTATGTCGTGCGTATTAGATTCCAGACTTTGGAGTACTAACAAAAGATCAATCAAATAATCCATGGCGAGATAAGAATAGGCGTTAAAAGATCAATATTATGTTAATCTTGTATACAATAAAAAACATCAGATGATTAATTTGGTCTAAGATAATATATATAGATAATATCCTCGTGCAGTAACTGATGTGCCGACCTTATAAATGCAAGAAGTTTTGTTCAATTATCTCTAATCTTAATCTTGATCCAAGCCTGCTAAGATAAACACCAGGACACTGCAGTCGACAGAGATGACGCATTGATTAGTCGAGGCCAGGTAAAAAAAATTTACAGGTGAAAATGATACAAAGTATTATATAGTAAAACTTTGAGGTGTTGAAGTGCATCAACGTGCACGTCTGCAACAGTCTTTTTCAAGCTCGCTTTCCAAGAGCTCATTTGTCAGGACAACCAACGGTAAAAAAGAGCAAATCTAAGCCCATGGTAAAAAATATGGATTGCCAAAATCCATGTCTTCTTCTGATATGTCATTGGCCTTGGAGTTTTGCAATGATAGCTCATCAAATGGGGTGGGAATTTGGTGGCAGAAGTTGATTAGCCAACCGGACGGGGAGATTCCTTCCTTTGCTTTTTATTGATTGCGGAGAGGAGAGCATGTCCAGGACTTCTGTGCAGGTTACACTTCTGCCTCTGTAGTTTTGCTTCTGAAAGAATGGATTTTTGGAGATGGGTTTTTGTCTGTACTGGTTTTTGATGAGTGTTAAGTTGTCTCTGGGTTCAGGAAGTCTGAATCATTTTGGCTTGGAGGTGAGAGTTTGAGCTGATGGGATCTGTGATGTTATCAGATGCCGTGTTGTGGGTATTAGTGAAACTCATTGCAGAGAGATCATGAGCCATTTTGTCCAATTTGTTGCTTTCAGTGTTTGGAGGAAGATGCGGTCGCTATTAAAAGGATTATATCTAGGAACAGATTGGCGTCAAGTGTCCAAATTTTTCTAGATTGGGTTTTGGTCTTTGGGAGTGAAGAATTTAGAATCCAATGTCTGTGTTTTGGGTCTAGGAACAAGCTGCAATGATGTTGGATGGTGGTTTGACAATGTCATTTCAAGGATTGAATTATTCTACTCATTTAGTAGGAGGTATGAGCAAACACAGAACAGCTTTCAGAACCAAGTCTATGGCGGTAAAATCTTCTTCATCCATTCTTTTACAGATTGATGAGAATGACAACTTCCCAAGATCTGGATACCCAGAATCCAGTTCTGTTCCCATGGCCAAACAACCAACTGCATCCCTCATCAACCAGGCCAATACAGTTGGTATCATTGGTGGAGTCTCAGCTATGAACTCAATAAGTTTCTTAAAGAAGCTAGTTATGTGGAGTGCCAAAGATGGAAAAGAAACTCTCCCCTTCATTGTTTGCAGTGATCCAGTTGCAAATAAAGAGCTGCAATCAAGAGAGAGGAGTTCATTTCCTTACCTAAGATCAAAAAGTGCCTTTTCACAATGGGATCATACCCAAGTGGTGGAAAGTATCAAAAAGAAAAGAGAATTTCTTGAACATTCAGGAGCTAGGTGCATTGTAATGCCATGTCATATATGTCATTCATGGCACGGTGAGATTTCCCAAGGCTGTCCTGTGCCTTTCCTACATGTTGCTGATTGTGTTGCAAAGGAGCTCAAAGAAGCTAACTTAAAACCTGTTGAGGCTGGAAGTAATGTGAGAATTGGAGTCATTGCCACTGAGGCAACTTTGGCAGGTGGGTTTTATCAGGAGAAACTTCAGAATCAGGTAAAAAATGGTCCCACTTTGAGTTCGTACTGTAAAATCGTTTTTCTTCACCAAATAAATTGTTTAACCTTAAATAGGCTGTCCATTTTTTTATTGAATTTGATTGCTTTGAAAGCATATCTGAAAAGCATCTGCAATTACACCTACAGGTGTGAAATCTGCAAATTTTCCTCCTTTTAAGTACTACTAAAATTTCTGTCCTCAATAGTCTTCTCCATGCTGAACTAAGGATAAATACATGTGAAATCAATCAAAACAAAACTTAGGTATTGAAGGTTCATTTATAATGACCAATCAAAAATGATCTCACATTCAGGGATTTGAGGTCCTGGTGCCAGACAAAGCAACAATGGAACACACTGTGATTCCTGCCATTGAAGCACTCAACAGAGAAGACATGGAAGGAGCCAGGAACCTCGTGCGTATAGCTTTACAAGTTCTACTTGTTAGAGCAGTTAACACCGTCGTCCTCGCCTCCGACGACATGAGAAATCTCCTGCCCAGAGATGATCCTTTGCTGAAAAAATGCATTGATCCTTTAGATGCATTGGCAAGGTCAACCATAGAGTGGGCCAATGATGTAAACATGACATAGATCAAGCACATTTTAATCAAGGCCTAAAAGGACTCTGCTTTTGATTATGGATGCATTTGCTGTGAAGAAAGTACAAAGACAAAGTTGATGCAGAGACTCAAAGCTTGCGAGAGGCAGGAAAATCATACTGAGTGATACAATTATAATTCTTTGGTTTGTATAATGTGATAAAAAAATAACTGTCCATTACAAGAATATGCCGATGGTTGTAAATGAAGAAAGCCATTAGAAATGGCTCAACAAAGGATGCAGGCAAAAGAATGTGCTTTTCCCAGAAGCGAATCAGGGCAAATAAAAATGTTTTAAAGCACCCAATACACAGACGAACTCACGAAATAAAAATGTTCTATTAAGTAAAAATTATTACAGAAAAATATTGGATCAGAAATCTCTGATCCCGACTGGAGTATCCGTAAAATGGCAAACACAAGACCATTCTGGATCAAACTTCATTTCAAATTTCAATCAAATACTTTTGAGTTCTATGTCAGGAATCACTGGATCACAAGTTGGACACAGAAGCCTCTTGCTTTGGTTGAGGCTCTTCACCATTCGGATTTATCTGATAAACCCATGAAGAGATCAGATGATGGGCAATTGCAAAAGGTCCAGGAACAAACATTGGAGCCAGTTCTCCGCTTTCAACATTAAAATCAGACGACAAACTCTGCTTCCTCTCTACACCCTTGCACATTTGATCAACTTTGGTAGCAGCTGTTGTCTGAGCCTTCTTGTATTCAGCAAAAGTTAATGCCTTCTTGACGTCCTCCCTCCTGTGCCACTGAGCGTCTGGCCAATAACAGGGTTGACAATGAGAAAGAAGTTTGTCCAAAAACAGGTATAATATTTGGCCATTTTGCAGTGTAGTACCTTCTAATTCGTCTTTGTCTACAGAAATTTCAAGGTTTTGGCATAAGCAAAAAATCCTACCATCAATTGGCATGGCATACTATTTGGTCCAACTGTCAATAAAGTTTAAAGCAAACATGAAATTCACATAAGACAAAAAACTTCATGACTATTTACATAGCAAGTTGATTTTGCTGGCAATTTATTTGACAAACAATTCTTAAGAAACGAGAATATATCCTTCATTCAAGTGAATACAAGGCAACAATTGAAAATACCAGGCCATGGCTGAGAACTGTGATATACAACTTCATCCACTTCAATGCCAGTCTCTTCCCATGTTTCTCTCCTTACAGCCTCTTCCAAAGACTCACCTGGCTAATAAATGAGTAAATAAATTATCAACAAGTGAGCAACCCATTCTGCATGAGTGTTTAGTTGCACAACACAGTTAAATGCAGATGAGTTTGCTCCTAGTATGTGTGGACATAATCAACTGGCATGTGAAATAATCAATTCTAAATGGGGAGAACTTTAATTATATATCTTTCAAGGCATGATGAAGAAAGAGGAATACCTCCATAAATCCAGACAGGCAACTCCACATCCGGGGCACAAACCTTGATAGATGACTCAAGAGTGCTCGGTCATTCTCTTTGTCAATGACCAACATGATTACAACCTGCCCACAAAGATTGTCCACGATTACAGATCCACCAACATTGTACATCATTTTGATTTACAAGGCCTCGTTTCAACTACCCCAGTTTATAAATATGAAAAGGTCCAAATAACACACCGGATCAACACGAGGATACACTCTTTTATTGCACAGCTTATTTGTGCATTGCCTTCGTCTTCCTGCATCAATAGGCTTCGTTGGTGCCCCACAATGCCCACAAAAACGTGCTGTGTTATGCCATTCAAGAAGTGCCTTACCCTGATTACGGTAGACTAAAATAAATAAAAGAACTATTATAGGAAAGTTCAAACTAGGAATATGGTACTGACATTAAAATGGCAGATTGCATGAACTGTATTAGAAGCTCTTTGATCCATACAAGCATAAAATAGCAATAAATCCTATCAAATGGCAGCACCCTGACATTTTTCGTCTCCATGATAAGAAGCAATGACGTTCTATAAATTGCATTCCTCACGTTAAGACAGCAAGACAATAATTGCACGGTTTTTACCATGTTTTTTAAGAAGAAGCTTTCAACTCGCAAGAGTTTTCTTTTCCAAAGTAGTAAGGTTGAACTAGCACCATGTAATAAATAACATAAATAACTAACATCATTCACACTGTAATCAGTCTATTCAGCAGAAACAAATGCTACTCTGTATAGAATATCTTTCAAGCATAGCATCACCACACAAAAGAAAGACGGGACAAAAAGTTAGCATAGCCATTAGTAATCCAAAATTTAACCAGCAGGAATGTTTAATTAATTCCATTTTGATGATGACTTTTATTTGACAGTAAAAACATGTTCGCAGCTTAGCAATGGAAGTTTCAAACAGCATTCCATAGGTCACTAAAATAGATCACTAACCTATATTAGTAACATCATCCAAAACTTAAATCTACATGTTCAGAAGGATCAAAAGGCTCACTCTGGGTAGAATACCCTTCATACATAACATCCCAACAAGAAAAGATAGTATCAAAAGTTTTGCATAGCCTCTAGAAATCCAAAATTTGACCAGTGAGCACGTTCAAAAGATTCCAATTTGATGATTACTTTTCTTTCATACTAAACAGTAAAAAAATAAAAACATGTTTCTATGCAGCTCATCAATGGAATGGAAGATTCAAACAACACAACAACAATTTGATGCAGCAACACACTCACACGGCCAGCAACAGCCAGCTCCCCCATGGCCGGCTCATCCGTCCAATCCGTCGCCACCATCAGCGTCCTCAGCTCCACAAAACAAGGCCTCCCGCCCCCCTCCATCACCGGCGACCCCGACTCAACTGCCGGCGCGGGCACCTCCGCCGCCCAGTACGACGGGCCCCGATCCTTGGAGCCCAGATAAACCAGCCCCACCTCCCCGAGCGCCACCCCACACCTCCCCAGATACCTCCTGAGCTCCTCCGCCGTGAGCCACCCGAGGTGCCACAGCGGCCGCGGCTCGGCGTCGCCGGCGGCTGCCTGCTCCGACAGCGAGACCGCCAAAGGCCGGCCTTTTGCGAAGGGGAGCACCCGGAGGTCGGGCTGGCCGTCGTCCAAGGCGAGATCTTCGAGGGTTTGGAAGGGGGGAGCCCTTGGCGGCGCGCAGGGGGCTGCCGGCGAAGGCGTGGGAGGGAAGGTTGATGGCCATGGCTAGTCAGCCGTCGGCGACGTCGGTGGTGGCGGAAATGATCGGAGGCACGGGGCGGGGTGGCGGGAAGCGGAAGAGTGAACGGGGCAAATGCGTTGGATCCGCCATGGCGACGTGGTTTAATGGAGGTCCGGCGTTAGGGGGAGAGAAGCCACGTTGATCGTGTGGGGCCCACATGTCGGTCGGACACGCGTCGCCATGTTACTGGACAACACTCTCGATGAACGACGACAACGACACGTTGCTCGGGGCGTGGCACATTTGGGCGAGACACGTGGTGAGGTGCTATTGGTCGGTACTAATCGCGAGTTACATATTAAGTGTTAAGATACAGGTGAGGGTGATGGAGACTAAAAATGATGGTTTACCCGCGACATTAGCGATGTAATGGGTTGAGGCGTGTGATTAATGGATGAGGGAGCCGCCCCACAATCCCATGGAATGAGTCTTGCACGGCCAGGCTTGTAATTAATTCATATCTCGCTGTTATTAGTAGAGAAGAGAGTACTCAAGAAAGAGTATAAGCAACGTGCATGGTGCATGCAATGCGGAGCCGATAAAATACATTGTCTATATATATATTTTTTCATTATTAATAATTCCTTAAATATATTAACTTAGGCCCTCAAAAAAAAAAGAAATAATAGAAAAAATGACCTTCTAATTCCTTATGCAAAAGAAAACAGAGGCATAATTAAACGAATTTAGATCGGAAAGTGGGAATCGATTAGAGAAAGGATCACGGTTCTGCTTTGGAAAAAAAAAAAAGGAAGGTGGCTCCAAACTTTTTAAAAAGTTATCCTATTTTGTTTTGTGTATTTAAGATTCATAATTTAGTAACATACATGTGTTTTTAGGTTTTCATTGGTTTAGAATCTGCAGACTATTTACATGTAGCAACAGCCCCCCGCTCTGAGTGCTCTCAGATAACATCTCCTACTAATGCATATCGCACAATTTCACACACTCTTCGACGAAGGTAAGTATTACATATAATTTAGCTCAAATAACAAATGGAAACAGTGACACTAATAATGTGAAAAAATTTTAAATAATGAAAGACGAAAACTAATAAAATATGTAGCTAATAATGTGAAAACTAATTTAGCTCAAATATACTATGCTGGCCACTCCAAAACACTAGCACCATTCTTTAATGAGATTAAATAAGAAATGGGAACAAAGACACTAATAATGTAAATAATGTGATAAAATAACAAAAGGTAACCATTACTTGTTCTTCTGGTGGGTATGCTCCTTCTGGTGGAGAGAACATTGAGAGAAAATTCATTGTCGATGAGTGTCGAATTTTTGTTGAAGCATAAAGTACATCAAGCCCGACCTTCCCTTAACTCTTCCTAACTATTGAAGCTTCTTTATGCCAGGGAAGTCAGGCAGAACTGCAATCAGCGCATCTCCATATCCGACAGCCTCTGCAAAATACATCCGTCAATAGAAATTACAAGCTTTATCTGGCAAGCAAAACCAAGTCGGCAATACTACCCGGATGTCATATCATGAAAAGCTAAAACTAAAGCACATAAAAGTAATTGCATATTAATGCCAACATTGTGTCTGCAACAGCACAGAAGTTGGACTGAACAGTAGGAAGAGAAAAGAGATAGGCCTTGAATGCCTCTCAAGATTAACACATGGTTTCGGACAAAACAACCATCTTATTAATGGAAACTCACCCAAAATTTCAATCATTAATTGAGTGCTACCCTTAATCTTTTTAATCTAAATATATGTCACCCTATCATGAATGGTCATTTAATCCAATATTTTATAAGGAATTCTTAGTTACAGGTTTTAAATATCAGCACAATCAACCCACATAAACGCAACTAATGAGTATGCAGGCGAACGTGATCAAGGAACATCAACAAATGAGCCTACGATGCATGGAGTTCCTTTTCTTTAAGATTGCTTTAGAACGAGGGAATATGGACTAATACAACTTACTTCAAGTGCAGATTATTACTATTACAATTACAATATATGGATAATGTGAGAAAAACTGGCTGTACCAAGGATGATAACCGTCAGCATTATTAACCTCTACTCAATAAATTTTAATTGTCAGATATAGTTTTAGAACCAAAATATAAGCCTGATGTTCTGAAATACCTGCGAATGCGTTACATCTACAGCTATAATTACCAAATTGATCAAGCATTGTCCATATTATGCAAAAAATAAAATATACAACTTCCTAATAATGCTCATAGTCAGTTCAGAACTAACCTCCATCTTTCCTCAATATCTTAATAATCTCCCCAGAGACATCAGACTACAAAATCATGGAACACAAAGTAAGCTTGTGTTGTAATATAAAAATATGAAACACAACCAGATACAAATGTCAAACAAAAGTAGATGAAATAATTATCTGTTTCACATTTTCAGATAAATAAAATTGAAAGTACCTCAATAGGAACTTCACCTCCCAGCTGTTCAATAAAACAAAGTACTTGACCTTCCTTCACTATTTGACTCTGTGCATGAAGAACAAAATTTGAGGAAAAAGATGTTACCATTTTAAATATCAGTCATTATTGGTAGAAACAGTACTACACATGCATACAAATATATATGTACCAATGAAACATCACATAAAGATCTTGTCAAAAGGAAACTACTTACAAAAAAATGAAAGCTTTCAAACACTAACATTTGACAACATCCCTATAATCATGTTAAATCAACAATCTGAAAAAACCTACTCTGCCCTACACCAATTTTAAGATCTAATGAACGTAAGTGGATTTCACAATTTTCTTTTCTTGGCCTGTAGGGGGAAGCCATTCAAGATTAAGGGTAACCCAGTGCACAAAGCTCCCACATTTGGGAGTTTTGAGGAAGAATCGAACCAAATAAAATACTAGCTGAATATGTTGCATGCAATAATTTGGATGAATGATAGGAAATAAATATACCTCCTTACAACATGGAGGTGCACGTTTCCCTTTAATGGTTTTGCTTCTACGAAAGAATCCAACCTGCCAGATGTGATGTCAATGGCAGGATGTTCAGATAAGTTAAAATAACCCACAACACACTCACCTTTGGAGATTGGAGGATTGTCAACCCTTCATTAGAAGGTGAATCGAGTAAACTCTGAACTGTTATTGCATAAGAGTTTGGCTTTGAGATGGCCAAGGATGTGCTAGAAACTGATCCATTTGTATCAAGTTCTTCAGTAATTTGATTCGCCACAATAGCAGGGGATCTGGAGCAGCCACGTGCTCCTTCTTGTCTTCTATGTTTCTCTTCACATACACCCGAAAGTCTCCAAGCTAAATCAATAAGAGTACGATAACCTTCAAGTCAACGTTCCAAATTGAATTTCAAAAAAGAAAAGAAAGAAGAAAATTGACACACTTCTATATAAAGGAGTGTTGAGCTTACTTTCAATTCAAATTCTGCAATAGAAGTTTCACAGATCTCCGTGAGCAAGGTTTCTAGCTGCATCCATAGAATATGCCAAGTAAACGAATAGAAAAAAGATCAAATTCTTTATTTTCAGCGTTATCACAAATATTAAAAATAAAAAATAAAAAGCAACACAACCTAAACAGAAAATTTTACAGCTATATTAATCTGACATGAAATATTGTTCAAAGATTTCACTTTTAGGAGAGGTATTTTTTCTGAAGGCTTTGACAACAATGAAGTGAAACAAGGATCAACAAAAACAATTGTCACTCACTTCTGACGAAGTTGGAAAATAGTTGTTTGTTAGACTAACTGCCTTTTCTTCATTAAAACTCTCAGCTACGCTACTTGCATCTGTTTCTTTTTTTCCAAAAGAAAAAAACAAATAAGAAATCAATTCTACAAAATGGACATATTCTGTCATTTAAATAACAACAACAGAGAAGAAAAAGAACGTACTTGTAGAAGATGCACCACATGTTACAGAAAGAAATTTCACGTTTTTTGTGAATGTACCAGACAGGGAAATTGCACAGATTTTGTCAATGCGTACGCTTTGTTTGTTCCTATGAATGTTTCTAGACTACCAAGTTTGCTTCTGAAGTTACTGATACTGGGAGTCAATATTTTTGTACTTCCTGCAAAGCCACCTGCAACAAGTATGCAAACATACTCAAAAGTCCTTACAATCTGAGAATTTAATTATTCAATTCCACCAGGGTGTCGATAGAGTCATAGGTTTTGAAATAACTGCAATGTAACTTCCGACATACAGATTCAATCAAATTACACAAAACGCCACATTGAATAATACATAGACAGGATAAGAGAAAGCTACAAACAACAAAAAGCAAACCACTACAAACCACAGTATAAAGCACAAAAATAAACAATAAAAACAAATGGCAGCATATGCTTGGCATTACAGGCATTTACTCAAAACAGAGCAATCTCAGTTTAGTTCTGGCATAATTTAAATGAGAAACAACAGAAGTTGTGATCTATTAATAGCCATGAATCGTCCAAAAATAGATTAATCATCAAACATCAACTCTTATTGCAACATACACGTTTATCAGACAAACATAACCTATAACAAACATACATATTGACAAAAAACAAACCATAGAAAGCTTCAAACCTAAATATCCTAATTTCACATCTCGCAGTTTCTATCACCAAATCACTCCTCAAGCTTCAAATTTGAGCCACCACTAGTCCCCCAATTCACAAAAAACCCCACTTACACCAAATTACCAACAAAGCAAGCATCTTTCCACAAACTCCTTCCCCGTACAATCCAACTACAAACCAAAACCAAAACTTGCAACCAAAATCAAACACCAACAACGACAAAAACCAAAAACAACGCCAAACAGACGAGTCGACCAAACCATGACTTACAGGCTGCCATTGCCGCCAATACGGATATCAATCGACAGCTTCAACGAAGGGAGTGCTCACAGCGCAAGCTCTACGGCGAAGAACGGCAATCGCCGGCGAGGACGGAGACCGGAAAAGCAGGGGACGCAGGGAGGGGTGGCGGGGTATTTGTAGCCGATGGTTGTCTAATGGGCCTGGGCTTTCGTTATTTTTGCTTAGTGGGCCTACTTTGGCCCAATAATTATTAATTATTATAAACCAAGGTAAATCGAGTCGAATTTTCTTTAAACTGATAAAAAATCTTATTTGTTTTCGAATTTCAAGTCGATTTGTAATAGAATCTCGAATTGAGCTATCTTTTTTTTAAGAAAATGGAAAATATTGTTTCCTACCTCAAGCTAGCTCATACTAATCTTGCATTATGAAGCCTTAAATAGCTTAAAAACATGGAGAAAGGGCTTTTTGAGGAGGCTTGAGCATAAGGATTAAAGATATAAGAGCCAAGATCATGTTTGGATTGATTGACAGAGATAGAGGGTGGCTCTTTCTTTCAAAAAGCTTTATCAATGAACACATGCATGCCCTTTTACACCGCAGAAGAGGTTACGGTTGCACCAGTAAACATGTGCAACAACACCAAACCAGATGTTGAATAGAAAGATAGTTGTTGTTGGGTTTGTCCCACATCAGTCGTAGTTATTTGCATATATTACCATTTTAGTCTATTAGTTATTGTGTAAATGCTGCATATATTACCATTTCGGAGCTTAGGTGAGGGCCTAAAGGGCCTAACAGCTTTAATAGGTGATATTATAAATTTTTGCCAATTTGTCCTTCAAAAGAAACTCCTTACAATATATCGAATGATTTTTAAGTGTTCTAATTGATTGATAGAAAAAAAGATGATAGTTTTGAAGCACTTGTTTGACTTTGATAAAATTCTTACCAAAGAAGACTTGAAATCGTCCCTAAACATCATTTCTGTTTGTTTTGTGTAACTTGGAGTAAATTCGATTTCAGAGTGTTCTTATTAATGGAATTTGTTATTATATTATGTAGATGATGCATTCTCAGATACCCACACGACTACTGAAGTATTAGCATGAATTGCTAGTTAGTTGAAAAGGATGTTTGGATTGCAATATGAATAAAAAAATAAACCTTGTTTACCCATGTATGACAAGCAATTAAATATATCCATGTCGAATTTTATATGTTTTAGGTGGTTACTGATCTGTTCAAGGTGTGTTTTAATTTTCTCATGTTGCATATGATACGACTGAGATTACGATCTTTACCATATTAATATATTAGTCCGTTAGTTATTTATGGTTTGATTATCTCAAATGCAAGAGCGCTTGATGAAGATGTGAATCTCTTTAATTTCTTATAACGAAATGGTGGTGAAATGATATTACTAGTTCCACTAATACCTAATTATGAATTTGGTTCTAATATCTAAGGTCATAGTTAATCACACTTATTTGGATCCTTCTTCAAAGTCTTAATACTTTTCCTCGACGTATTAATATTGTTATCTTAAAAATGTCTAATTAATGGTTATCTCATGCAGTGGATCTTTAGCTCAATAAGGAAGACCACTCGAGATAATCTGGCGGGGTGGTGGCTCAAACCCAATAAGATCTTACTTGATGAAATTTTGGCTTTTCAATGACGATATATATATTTTTATGTGTTTTAGGTGTTCTAGTGGTATGTATGTAGTTGGTAGCCTTTGAATGTTTTGAAAACAATGTACTAGAGTCATTGTCTTGTAATTAACTATGGTGACGTATAGGTAAATTGTACTTATGGTCTAAATCATGATTATTGTGACTTATCAAGTAAATTGTAGTTAAGTTGTGATAGAGAGATGATTGATAAACTTAACATGAGGAGTATCATATAGATTTTTTTTCAAAATAGCAAACTAAATTTACGACTATATAAACGGGTCTTGGTGGGATTGAACCCCGTCTCTTCGTAAGCCGGAGATCTAATCACTATTTTGAAGCGCTCTACCATTTGAGCTAAATACCCACTTAATCAAAATGCAAATAACTAATAGACTAAAATGGCAATATATGCAACATTTACACAGTACAACAACACATTCGATCAACATCATAATCTAACATCATGAGTCTTTGTTCGTTTCTGATAGGGATGGAGACAACAACAGGTGGATTTCAATCTACTAGCATAACAAATAGATCACAAGCAACAAGGTCCAGACCTAAAGACCTATGTGAGCTAAACTACAGCAAATATATCAATTATAAATATAGGAAAACAAGTTCACTTAGACAAAACATGTTAATATTTATTATTACGAATATTAATGATATATAACTCAATGTTACACTCAAATACCAAAAAACTCTCAATATACCAAATAGAGGTGATTGTTCGTTATATCCTTTAAGATGAAGGGTCTCAAAACTTCCATATATCTATATCTCATTCCTGAAGTGAGGGTCAAGGCCAAGACAAGAGTGTGAAGGACGAGAGCTCAGGAGGTTCTAAGTAGGAGATCTCACCCCCTTAGGGGAGGTCTCCCCCTATGGCTGAAAGAAGCTCTCGGAGCCGCTGCTTGTGGCCGGCAGCGGAGATGGCAGCCGGAGGAGCCGGTGGCCGCCGGGCAACCGGCTGCGGGAGGGGAGCCGGATGGCCGGCTGCGGCAGGGGAGCTGGATGGCCGGTCAAGGAATCAGCATACGTTTCTCTCTATTTTATTTTGTATCTTATTTCTTTGCGGTGTCTATCTTCACATTTTGAGACCCATTTGAGACCCAGTTTATTCTTGCGTATCCTTTCCCCAACAGCATAATCTCTTTGTACAAGAAAACATTTTCAAGACACAACACAAAAACCTAATTGCCGAGGTTAAAATCAGATACCAAAATTTCAACGATTCGATTTGCCATGAAAAATGAACTATTGGACGAAACAACATCTTGCCATGAAAAATGAACTATTGGACGAAACAACATCTTGCACGATTGGATCGGTAAGGGAAGAACTTCCACGTCCAAAAGTGACCTGAAAACATTTTTTTTCAGGAATGGCATTGAAGCCATGGAATTTCTTCCTGCATAAGTGCATGGAGTAACTCCCCTCACCCAACTCCTTCCCAGCTTCCTCATCCTGGACACTAGAATTGACCAACTGTAGTACTAGCAGCCCTGACCTGTTTGTTCAGTGAATATATGGGGAGTGGTTCATGATAAAACCGTAGTTAAAGCAATTGCACATGTAGTACAAATACAGATGAACATAATTTAACGAGTCTTTGAACTGGAAAAAGACGAGTCTTTCATCAACCAAATTGTAACTCCTGAACCAAGGCTTAAAAAATATTGGCTATAGAAGAGATGAAGTTTAACCATCATCAACGAAACTTACAAGCAGTTTGAGCATCGAAAAAATTCAAACAATCACGGAACTTGAAATTTGAAGAAGTATATAGACAAATCTAGATGAAAGATAGGCAAGCAACTGAGAGTGATACCACCTCCGATGCCGTCATATTCCTAGCCTTCCACCTATCCAGTTGCGTTCCCACCTCCATCGTCCCGCCATCCGACATCATGGTTTGCCTCCCGTGCGGGAGTTGAGAAGGGAGGGGAGGGAAGGGTGACTTCCGGGCTAGTTGAGAAGGTTCGACCTGCAGTCAGCAAACTTGAGGAACCCATGAGACCTACGGGCCTCGGAAACGACGAAGGCGTAGTCGTGTCTGAGTGGGCCATGCGAATGCGAGGGTACTGATGTCGTCGTCGTCGTCTCCGGCGGCGGATTAGGGCTTTGGGAGTCCGGAGGAAGGGAAGGGATCACCGAGTTTATTCTCATTTATCCAACACATATGCCGGAGCTGGTAGATGGGACGATGTGGCTAGATTAAGATCGAAGTTGCACAGATGGGAATTTGAAGGAACTACCAGCATGTACTTCCATTGAAGTTGACAGTATTGTGCATGAATTCCTTGTTGGTGATAAGGCTCATCCACTAAGTGATGCTATTTACAAAATGCTGATTGAAATGGATGGCTTGCTTGAATCAACCGGGCATGTACCTGATACATCAGAAGTAGGTTACAACTCGGAAGGGGAGTGGAAAGAGGGACAACTATCACACCATGGTAAAGGCTGGCTATTGCATTCGGTTTACTGAGCACAAAGCATGGTTCCACAATTCGTTTAGTGAAGAACTTTCCTATATGTGGTAATTGCCACTCTGCAACGAAGCTTATATCCAAAATATTTAACAGGGAGATTATAACCAGGGATAGGAGCAGGTTTCACCATTTTAAAGATGGGAAATGTTCTTGCAATGACTATTGTTGAAGCTGGTATCTATTGGATCAATGCAAACTTAAGGAATGGAGAACAGACATAAACGTCGATACTTCCATTCGATGAAATGGTCTCTCGATGAGCAATCAAGTCGTGTGCAGTAAAAATTGACAGAAAAACAAACAAGTTTGTGTTCTTTCTGGGGGTACTTGTGCATGATCAGCCCACCAAGGTCAGTTTTATTTTTTAAGTTCATTACTTTCTTATTTTATTATCTTGATAACTGTTAATGTAATTCTGATTTTATACTGCTGTCAATTCAAACATAAAAAAATTTCTTTCATCAAGCATGCAGGAAATCTATGAAAGATAAAGAAGTTTGCATAAAAGAGTACACTTTTGAAACATAAAGGAGGATGTCTTTATTTCATCAATCTCTCAATGGAATATAACAAAAAAACCACTCAAACATATCTAACTCGGAACAACACTGCTTGTTAATCAAAGAAATCACAAAAAACCAGCAATATATAGAGCTAGTAGCAAAATGCCATCTTCTCTAACCGGAGAAACAATAGGTAGGTAATAAGCTCTGCATGCTCCCAGAGCAAAACAACACACTAATCATCTGAAATCCTCCTGCTATTCTCCTTTTCACTCAATGCCTTGAAGTAGGGTCGTTGTTATCCATTCCCAAGGTGTGCTTCACAGCGTCTGCAGCTCCCTGTGCCATGCTTCTTACCTGGTCAGTCGTCTGTAACATCAACCAATTAACCAACATCAATCTGTGATCCAATATATACATAACCGTACATATACAAGAAAGATTAATTAACAATGAGTAGAAATATATACAACCTGCTGGAGGAATCCAGCAGCTTGGTCCTTGTTCTGCTGGGCACTATCCCTGGTAGAGTCTGCAGCATTAGATGCCTTGTCTTTCACATTCTGGGCTGTTTCAGAGGCCTTGTTCACGAACTCATCTTTCTTCACCTGAGTGAATCAAAGAAAACAGTACATTGCTAACACTAAGAATTACAATCCAAAACTCTAAACAATGGTAAAGAATAGTACTAAGATAGCATTCAATTGTTTGACTACTACTTCACCTGAGCTTGGCCATAAAGCTCGCCGGCCTTGTGGCTAATGTCCTGGTTCTGGCTTGCCATTAGTGTCAGAAGAGAATGAAAACTTGACTTGGGCAGGTATTGTGTGCAGGATTGGTGGTGGAAGGTTGAAGGCAATTGAGGTGGAAATTTATAGTAACCTGTGAAGGAACAGGTTTTGACACGTTAAATGCTTGCATGCATGGACGGGAGAAGGGGAAAAGAGATGGATAGGTCAGCCTAGACACAAGGACAATGGAGGGCTCTCAGATTGTGTGATGTTCCTATTGACAAGGGTTGAACGGTTCATTTGGATTGGATCGGCCATGGATAGGTGAGGTAATGAAGAAGGGAAATAAAAAATTAATAACTAATTAATGAAGGAGATTTTTTGTTTGTTTTTTTGTCTTTTTTAAATATGGTGAACCATACCAAACGAAAATTGATATTTAGGGTGGATTATTAATTTATTAAGAATTTCTGATTTGAGAGTGATAACATTAAATTCAGAGAGAGATAATTGTTATTCGAAATTTGACAATTTTTTATTTCTTAATCTTACTCATTGAGCAAGTAAATATATAGGAAATTTGATGGCAATTGAAACATTAGCTTTTTAAAAAATTAAAAATATTTTTAATTATTTTTTATCCATTTATCTATCCTATTGTCAACAATAAAATTGTTTTAATTGCTTCCAAGTGTATATACATAGAGGTAATAATTAGTAAAATCATTTAACAAATACAAATTATAAAAACTATGCAAATAATGCAAATTAAAAGTGAGAATTGTTTTATTCGATGAACTGAAAAAATTGAACTCCTATTTCTAACAATATCATTGCATGAACACGTATGCGTTACAATAAAAAAACCGAGGATATCTTCGCATTCTTACACACGGCAAACAACAATGGTTCCTTCCAATTTTTTTATCGAAGTAAAGACTCCATTGCACAGAACCAAATCTTTCAAACTATCTTCCACAAGTTTCAAGACGCCAGACAGCCACCACTCCCCAATCCACCTCAACTACCACATGCAATTGCACCCCTACGTGCCCTCCTCCTTCCCCTCCTCCCATCCGTCAACCCGCTCTCCCTCACCTCCATATATGCCTCCCATCCGTGCACCCCTTTTCACCGTCTTTGATCACAAGCTAGCTTTCCAAGCTTTATCAGTTTATTAGTTACTAGTCCAAATAGTACCAGACTACGAGTCATGGCATCTCATGATCAGAGCTACCAAGCTGGGGAGTCCGAGGGCCAAATCAAGGTGAGATATCGACCACCATCCATGCATGTTTCCAGCTATTCTTTTTGTGGGTACTTCTGATTTTGGGTTTTTGATGGCATGCATGCAGGAGAAGGCAGGGCAGGTGATGGAGTCGGCCAAGAAGAAGGCCAGCGAGGCCAAGGACAAAGCCTACGAGACAGCGGAAGCGGCCAAGGAGAAGACGGCTGAGACGGCTCAGGCGGCCAAGGACCGTGCTCACGAGGACAAGGAGAAGACAGGGAGCTTCCTCAAGGAGAAGACGGAGGCGGCCAAGGAGAAGGCGTTGGAGACGGCGCAGTCGGCTAAGGACACGGCCGTGGCCGTCAAGGAGAAGGCCACCGGCATCCTCCAACAGGTATAATGTATATACATACAACATGAGTATACAACAATTCGTACTTATAATAACTTGATTGATTGGTAATGCATGTTTGTGATTTGTGTTGAGCTAGACTGGGGAGAAAGTGAAGGATATGACACAAGGAGCCCAAGAGGCTGTGAAGCACACCTTGGGTATGGGGGGAGCCGATGATGACACTTCCAAGACGAGTGCTGCTGATGAGAAGACGAAGTATTGATGGAAGAGCCAGATTGGTGTTATGCAATTGCTGTCGATGGGGAACGTTTGTTTGTGTTTGTGTTTGTGTTTGGTTTGATCATTTTAGAGAAGTGCTTGATGTTGCAATGTACTTGGTTTGTGGGGAAGAACTAAGGAGTGTTTGTAACTGAAGTATATGTGTGTTTTCTATGTTATGAAGATGATTTTCATGGATCGTAACTCGATGGTGACGACTTTGATAAAAAAATTGCTTGGGAAAAAACTATGACAAAAAAATTGATCATAAACTGACTCCCATGTGAAAGGCCTATCTGATCATCTATATGCATCGTTGGAGCTTCCATCTACGACACAAAGCAAACTTCCACTGCAACTCTCTCAACAACAGGTTCAATCCCTGTATTACAACTATCATTTTGTGGTGGAAAACTATGAGCATTTGACTGCTCCTCTCAATGCAACAATATTCATTTTATTTAATCCGAAACGTCGTGCACATCAGAGGCCTTTCTTGGCCTTGGAAAGAGAGAGAAAAAACTTGTTCTTGGCTATAGCTTTCCATATCACATCCAAGAAGGATTGGCGTAACATGGAGCAGGATATAGGTTTGCCCTTAGAAAATTCGAACTCGAATTCTAAAATTATATAAAATTTATTTTGATTTAAATTTGACAAATAATATAAATTTTAATATAAAAATAAATTAAAAATTATAAAAGAAATATTATTTTTAAAAATATTTTAATAAAATATTATCTATTTTGGATTCTGATTAGACCATCCCATCATATCTGATTCAAATGTTTTCATCGGAGTGAGTATTTATGTTTCTCCTGCAATTTGTGCCAGTGTGCCCTGCAATCGGTCTCGGATGATGTGGACAACAAGGAGCAGGGTGTAGAAGAACCAGTTATCTTTGAAGATTTCAGTGATGAACCTTCGGACGTTGCAATGGAAACTGATGAAGACAGCAAAGGAGAAGGTGAGGATCCGGAGAACAAAAGTGATGATGAATTTGCAGAGATGAGTGATGTGGACTAGGCGTTGTATTTGCAACTCATTTGTAATAGAGATTGGCCATGGCAGATTCTTGTCACATCCGCCTGGCTCCAAATTTTGGCTTAAGCGGAGATGGACGCAAGTGTGGACACCCTCTCAATTCCATTTGCCTGTCCATGCCCGCATCAAATGGGAAGCTAAAATGAGCATTTTATGGAGTATTTGATCCGACTCTACTGTTTGATTGGGATCATATCTATTATCATTGTTTCATCTAATGTCTAAATGGTGTCGTGCACAAATTATTTATCGTTTTGCGGCTCATGGAAGAAATTTTGCTTTTTTCTTTTGTCATTTATGTTTAATATTTTATAAAATATTTACTATTTTATAACTAAGAATATTAAATTCTTCGGATATTCTTTTATTTGACGTAATATTTTATAAAATATTTACTATTTTATAACTAAGAATATTAAATTCTTCGGATATTCTTTTATTTGACGTA
The DNA here is from genome assembly GCA_033002965.1 of Piper betle. NCBI lineage: Eukaryota > Viridiplantae > Streptophyta > Magnoliopsida > Piperales > Piperaceae > Piper > Piper betle. The sequence continues at coordinate 2,628 of JAURVB010013103.1, read as the reverse complement.
TAAAAACTGAAGACATTTTAATTCTTGATGTCCAAGGAGAAAATAGATATAAAATATGAGAGGAAATTTTACGCAATGGAATTATTGCAGCTTATGGAAGAAAATATTGTTTTTTTTCTTTTGTCATTTATTTTAAATATTTTATAAAATATTTACTAATTTATAACTACGAATATTAAAATTTTCAGATATTGTTGTATTGTATTTGACGTGAAAAAATTGAGGACATTTTAATTATTGATGTCCAAGGAGAAAATAGATATAAAATATATAATAAGTCGAACCGGATTGTGATAAACTTTTGGACTGCTTCCATAGCTAGGCAATAGCTACGTGTCAAGTCCGTGGTTCGTGTTGAGCATGTTTTAGAACACGTGTACTGAGTCGATGGTGGTCGCGTGTATGAATCGTGATAGTCATATGTACCTAAATATATGATGATAATATCATGAATATAGCAGAAAAGAATGAGTTATTAGAATATATGAGAGTATGCCTGTTATTTTTTTATTTTTATATATAGTGGATCGTAGAATTATTTTTAGGTTGTTTACTGCGTTATGACCATGGTTGCATGAATCGGAATCGGAATCGGAATCGGTTTTTCCGTGAATCGGAATCGGAATCGGAATCGGTCTGAATCGGCCAGGAATCGGTTTTGTTGAATCGGTCCAAATTAATTTAATCGGTCATATATAATAATTTGACAATTTATAATATAAATATATTAAAATTGGATATTGATGTTATTTTGATATTATTCTGTGTATTATAATTTATGATATTTTTAAATATTTTTTAAGATTTTTTTTAATTATTTAGAATTAATTATTATTTTTGACTCGAGTTAGACTCGAGTCAACTTTTAATTACGAGAATGCCACTCTTTACCCCCGCCGCCGCCGCCGGCCCGGTCGGCGGCGAGTCTCGCGGCGGCGATGTCGGAGGATGTCGGCAGCCCGGTCGGACGAACAGGCGGCGGTCGGACGGCAAATTCGCGGCGGAATCGCGGCGCTCGCGTCGGCCGGCGGAACCCGAGTTCGGGCGGCGGTCGCAACGCTGCGGCGGAATCGTGGCGGAGGGCGGAGCTGAGGTCGGAGTCGGGCGGCGGTGGCCTGGTCGGACGGAGGACGGCCGAGGGAGGACGGCGCAAGCGCGGCGGAGCGAAGGTCGGAGTCGGGCGGCGGAATCGGGGGAGGGTTTGATTTAGGTTTTTAAATCCAAATTACCATTTTACCCATGCTTAAATAATTTAATAAAAATTATACCTAGGGTATTTTGGTAATTTCATAAAAAAACCGATTCCGATTTAAATCGGCCGATTCCGATTCCGAGTTAAATCGGTCGGAATCGGCCGAAACGGGCCGATTCACGACCCGATTCGGGGCCGACCGAGTCGGCCCCGAAATCGGATCGGCGCGACGCCGATCCGATTTAAATCGGCCGATTCCGCACGGAATCGGCCGATTCGTGCAACCATGGTTATGACGCGTTACGCGCAGTTTGGGTGGGCTAATAGTTACAAAGTATGTCATTGTGGTGTTATAGTGTGATATATTTTATAAGATTTTTTCCGATTTTTTGGATTTTTTGAGGATTTAATACGACTTATTATTATTATTAACTCAAGACGGAATTGAGTCAAGTCTTATTTACGAATTTGCCACCAACACCCCGACCTTTTTTCTTCTTCCCTGTCCAAACCCTTGCCGTGCCGCCCCCTCTACTCTTCGCCACCCTACCACCGGTCGTTATCGCTAGGCCCCGCCGTGGCGTTGCCGTGATGGCCCGATCGCCCCGGCCGTCATCCGGCCTCCATGACGCGAGGAAGCTACGCCTTGCACAACATTTTTGCCGTCAATCGCACCATCAGCGACTGTCGCCACCACGATCGAGTGGTCGCCTCAACACCTGCAACCAACCCACGACCCTCCCCAACCAGAGCAGAGCCCATCACCGCCTCTGTTTTAGCCATTTTCGGCGAGCCGCCACCTCCACTGACTGTGTCGACATTTTAGATGCATTGGACTCGCCGAGCCAGTTCCAACGGTACCCAATACAACCGCTATCCTGCCAATAAACGCCGCTGGCTATTGTTGCCGGAAAATGCTGGAAAGCTGCCGACAACCACTGAAACCTCCAGAAAATTGCCAGAACTGCTGGAAAATAGGATTTACTTGAATTCGCCCGATCTTCCACGGAGTTCATTCAATCAAACCTAATCAAACTTCAGATGTCGACGAACGCCGAATTCGAGCTCTGAGATGCGCGACGAAACCTTAAATGTCATCGATTTTAACCGACGAGAGGTATAATTACATCTAATTTAATTATTTAAAATTGATGATTGTTAGCATAGCATGTGTAACACCCCAAATCCGGTTCACGCTCGTGAACTGAACCGGGATGTTACTGGCCCCGGTTAGGTCCGCTAACCCGAACCTACTCATGCGGATCCAATCTCGGCGTCTTAAGATGAAGATACAACTCTCAAGCATGGATGAATGCAAAAACCCTAACATGGTACTACATGAATGATATGCAATCAGAGTACACACCAAAACAATCCCGATAAAATTTAATAAAAATTTTGAAATATGACAGACAGAATTTCCCCTAAAAATACAA